>JAVTVY010026892.1:0-10505 GCA_036873755.1 Hanleya hanleyi
ATAAAAGGGAGGCGGCCTGGCCGTTTCATCAGACAATCTATCAACCACCAAGATGTTCACTTGCACAACTTGCCAGAAGATGTTTACTCGTCTAGATAAGTTACGACGCCACGAGGCCTCCATCCACAACGATGCCCGGTATACTTGTATAATCTGCGCACGGTCATTCAATCGGAAGGATCATTTACTGCGTCATGAGAGGGTACTCCACGCGGGTGCGACGGTACTATGTAATGATTGTGGTCGACTCTTCAAACGACACAGTCGGTTTAGACAGCACCAACGTTTGATGCATGCCCCGTCTCTACGGTTTGGGCAACAACTTTCCACTAAAGAGGAGCCGCGGAAGGCCAGACCCAATGAAGATGAACCCGGAGAGACGAACGCCACTGGTGATGCGATGACGAAGAGCCTGCCTATACCCACGGTCCAGGAGGGCCTGGATATCCAGCCGGACCCCTCCGTTACGGTTTCGAGTCATACGCCTGACAGCATCGAACATTTTCTGGACGAGCCCATAAATGTTCCTAGCGATCTCTTACAGGACGCCCAGCCAGTGAGTGACATTTATCGGCGCCACTGGTCCATGATACGGCACTGTTTCTACCGTCATCGCCCTATTCAAGATATCTACAATTTTCGACTGACCGACCTCGGCCGTCTACGCAGCTACATGGAAGCCATTTTCAATGACCAAGCTACGTCCTTCAAATTAAATCTGGCGTTTGGTTATGTGCTGCGGCATAAGGAGACAGACCAAGTCCGATACTTTTACCCGAGCAGTAACATCTGGGTATTTGACCAACCGTTTGCCATCATTAACCGAGTGTCGCTACAGACGATGCTGGAGAAACTGGACACCGTGGATCCCTTGAAATGGGCCCAACAACAACGCCCCAACACCAAGTGGACAGTGGAGAGGGTCACCAATGTTACGTTCTTCGTGACCAAACTAGGGAATATTCCCATCGGATGAATGTATTCACCCATGCACTGATAGATACTCAGAATGCACAAACATGTATCTGAGGATATGTTGCCTCAACGGTTTCCTGGGCTGCCCGACGATGATTAGAATAAACGATTCAAAGCGAACATGGCCGAAGATGGAACTTTCTGGAATGGAGACTTCTGATTGGACAAGAATACATCTAACGGACAGGAACGAATATGACAGATGCAAATGGTGGCCTCTAATTGGACAAGAGTGTTCTTGAATTGTAACACCAAGCGGATAATGGAGATATTGACCAATGTTACGTTCTTCGTGGTTAAACTGACCACCACCCCCATCGGATGAAAGTATTCACCCATGCACTGATAGATACTCAGAATGCGCAAACAACTATCTGAGGATATGTTGCCTCAACGGTATCCTGGCCTGCCCGACGATGATTAGAATAAACGGTTCAGATGGCCTGCCCGACGATGATTAGAATAAACGGTTCAGATGGCACTTTCTGAAATGGAGACTTCTGATTGGACAAGAATACATCTAACGGACAGGAACGAATATGAAACATGCAAATGGTGGCCTCTCATTGGATAAGAATCTTCTTGAATTGTAAATATACCCAACGCGGCTCCCCCAGCGTGGGTATGATGTAACATTGGGGAGAATAAACTATATGAAAAAAACTTCTTGTTGTTCTCTCGTGTGTCATCCTTGTTGTTGTTGTTGTTGTTGTTCTCTCTCCGGTCTATATCATGGCGTTATGTTAGAGTGTTAAGGTGTAACGACGAGCGTTGACGGGCATCACTGCATTTCGAAGAATTAGTGACAATTCCATGGAATATCAGAGCTTCTGATCTATTTCACCAGGGCGTTGAAGCATTAAGAATGGTGTTGGTGGGCGTTGCTACAAGATGACATCTCACACGGTCCATTTGGACCACGGATGGTCCATCTCTACACCAAATACCTCCTTTCACTGCCCCAAAATGCTCACTTTCGCTACTACTCCTACTGATGACGTCACCAATGACGTCACAGATGACGCGAACATGCCTCAAATCGAGGTCTGCACGCTACTGATGACGTCATCGATGACGTCACAGATGCTTCGGACATGCCTCAATTGGGAATGTACACCCCGAGAGCTACAAAATGACACCTCACACGGCGCATTCGGACTAAGGATGGTGCATCTCTACACCAAACTCACCCTCACGCACCCACAAAATGTCCACTTTCGCTACTACTCGTACCGATGACGTCATCAATGACATCACAGATGACGCGGACACCCCTCAAATCGGAATGGACACCCCGAGAACTACAAGATGACACCTTCCAGGACGCATTCGAACCGTGAATAGCCCATCTCGACCCCAAATACCTTCATGTACTGCCCGAAAATGGCCACTTTCGCTACTACTCGTACCGATGACGTCACAGATGACGCGAACATCCCTCAAATCGGAAATGTACACCCCGAGAACTACAAGATGACACCTTCCAGGACGCATTCGAACCGTGATTAGCCCATCTTGACCCCAAATAACTTCCTTCACTGCCCGAAAATGGCCACTTTCGCTACTACTCGTACCGATGACGTCACCGATGACGTCACAGATGACGCGAACATCCCTCAAATCGGAATGTACACCCCGAGAACTACAAGATGACACCTTCCAGGACGCATTCGAACCGTGATTAGCCCATCTCCACCCCAAATAACTTCCTTCACTGCCCCAAAATGGCCACTTTAGTTACTACAACCAACTGCGCATGCACAGATTAACGCGACATGCATTAAAAAACACACCATTCTGACTCTACCCCACACAAGCTTCACTTTGACACCTCACACGACCCATTCGAACCGTGATTAGCTCATCTCTAACCCAAACACACCCCTACATAGCACCCAAAATGCCTGTTTTCTATGCTACGACCAGACTGCGCATGCGCAGACTATTGAACACGGACGAACCATTAGTGTAGTCAAGTGCTCCTCCACGAGAGCTTCAAAATAAGACCTCACTCGACCCCATTGGACCATGAGTGGCCCACCTAGACTCCAACATGTCCACCCCGTATGGGCCTATACACCCATAGCCATGCAGTATAGGCCTATGAGCCTACCCAGGCCTCGGTGACTTTTTGCAAAAATTTCACCGATTCGCTCCGCAACACTTCCCATCGTGTTCTAAATGACGAGACGAGTAAAACGACACCCCACAACCCTACCGCAAATGTATAGAAGTGGGTTTCCCAGTAGGATAAACATTGAACCTATACCCCAGTATGGGTCTATATGGGGCTCGGTGACTTTTTCAAAAATTTCACCGATTCGCACGGGGACACTTCCTATCATGTTCTAAATGACGAGACGAGTAAAACGAGACCCCACAGCCCTACCGCAAATGCATAGAAGTACGTTTCCCAGGGGGACAAACATCGGTCCTATACCCTCAGTATGGGACTATATGAGACTATATCGTACTTTTTCAAAAATTTCACCGATTCGCACGGGGACACCTCCTATCATGTTCTAAATGACGAGACGAGTAAAACGAGACCCCATAACCCTACCGCAAATGTATAGAAGTACGTTTCCCAGGGGACAAACATCGATCCTATACCCTCAGTATGGGACTATATGAGGCTATATCGTACTTTTTCAAAAATTTCACCGATTCGCACGGGGACACTTCCTATCATGTTCTAAATGACGAGACGAGTAAAACGAGACCCCACAACCCTACCGCAAATGTATAGAAATACGTTTCCCAGGGATAAACATTGAACCTATACCCCAGTATGGGACTATATGGGGCTCGGTGACTTTTTTCAAAATTTCACCGATTCGCACGGGGACACTTCCTATCATGTTCTAAATGACGAGACGAGTAAAACGAGACCCCACAACCCTACCGCAAATGTATAGAAGTACGTTTCCCAGGATGGTGCTATACCTCCCACACCCCATATAGGCATTTTCCCGTAATTTAGGATAAAGTCCGTATTCCGTATTTTTTCAGGAAAATTTTTACATAAACCCACCCTGGAACTAGGGGGAGATAACTCTATTGATAGACAAGCCCCGTTAAGCCCGGCGACCTATATACCCCTCATACCCCATATAGGCATTTTCCCAGGTTTTTCGATAAAGTCCGTTTTTCGTTTTTTTTTTCAGGAAAATTTTTACATGCACCCACCCATGACTGGATGCCCCTTCACATAGGCTTCACATGGATACCTCATAGAACTCCATCGGCCCATTAGTGGCTCCCCTAGCTCCCAAAACGTCTATTTCCATGCCCTTGGGCCACCGCGCATGCGCAGAAGGCCGATATATCAACCCCACACCCAGTCCATTAGATGCCCATTCATGAATGCTTCACTTTGATACCTCACTCGACCCCATCGGTCCACTAGGGGCTCCCCTAGTTCCAAAAAGGCTATTTTCATACCCTTCGCCCACCGCGCATGCGCAGAAGGCCGATATGTCAACCCCACACCCAGTCCATTAGATGCCCCTTCATGAATGCTTCACTTTGATACCTCACTCGACCCCATCGGTCCACTAGGGGCTTCCCTAGTTCCAAAAAGGCTATTTTCATACCCTTCGGCCACCGCGCATGCGCAGAAGGCCGATATGTCAACCCCTCACCCAGCCCATTAGATGCCCCTTCACATATGCTTCACTTTGATACCTCACTCGACCCCATCGGTCCACTAGGGGCTCCCCTAGTTCCAAAAAGGCTATTTTTATACCCTTGGGCCTCCGCGCATGCGCAGAAGGCCGATAGTTCAACCCCGCGCCCAGCCCATCAGATGCCCCTTCACATATGCTTCACTTTGATACCTCACTCGACTCCATTGGCCCATTAGGGGCTCCTCTAGTTCCAAAACCGCTATTTCCATACCCTTGGGCCACCGCGCATGCGCAGAATGCCGATATTTCAACCCCACACCCAGCCCATCAAATGCCCCTTCACGAATGCTTCACTTTGATACCTCACTCCACCCCATTGGTCCATTAGGGGCTTCCCTAGCTCCAAAACGTCTATTTCTATACCCTTGGGCCTCCGCGCATGCGCAGAATGACGCTAGTTCAACCCCGCGCCCAGCCCATCAGATGCCCCTTCACATATGCTTCACTTTGATACCTCACTCGACCCCATCGGTCAACTAGGGGCTCCCCTAGTTCCACAAAGGCTATTTTCATACCCTTCGGCCACCGCGCATGCGCAGAATGACGATATTTCAACCCCACGCCCAGTCCATCAGATGCCCCTTCACGAATGCTTCACATCGATACCTCACTCGACCCCATTGGTCCATTAGGGGCTTCCCTAGCTCCAAAACGTCTATTTCCATACACTTGGGCCTCCGCGCATGCGCAGAATGCCGATAGTTCAACCCCGCGCCCAGCCCATCAGATGCCCCTTCACATATGCTTCACTTTGATACCTCACTCGACCCCATCGGATCCTTAGGGGCTCCCCTAGCTCCAAAAAGGCTATTTTCATACCCTTCGGCCGCCGCGCATGCGCAGAATGACGATATTTCAACCCCACACCCAGCCCATTAGATGCTCCTTCACCTAACCTTCACTTTGATACCTCACTCGACCCCATCGGACCATTTTATCTAGGGACTAGGGCTTTTTCCCGAGACCGAATCACCGCCAAAACCACGGCCAAACCGCATCACCGCGCATGAATACATTTTTTTTTTTTTTTTGGCGGAACTTTTTTTTTTTTTTTGTCAGTCACCCCCCAATACCCCCCCAATGTCCGAGTTGTCTCCCTTGCATCCATAGTGTAGAGATGGCGCCACACCCTCAATTGTGACGTCATTTTTACATCCGGGGGAAAATTAACTTTAGTTGCCCTATACCTACTACTCAGAGTATTGGGCTTCAGATGGATTTTATGTTGCACCCCGAACCGGACGAACTTATCATTGTATTTTAACAACAGACTTTCTAAATCTGGGCGTTCACTATGCGCCCAAGTCCTGTACGATGAGGGCAATCGCTATGGTGTCTGTTTCTTATAGACAAGGAGACCGTCCAGTAACAAACGAAAATGATACGACTATTTGGCTTGATTTTCTCACAGCATTTAAGCAAAATTACCCTGGGTGTAAATTTCAACATGCTTGCGAACTGAGAGAACTCAGATTGGATACAATAGCCTGGAAGTTTCATAGGCGAGGTAGTTCATGTTTCGTGGATTTATTGACAGCAAAATCCGTAGGGTATGCCTAGTCTTGCATTTGTCTATCATCGGAAGCTTCATTTCTCCGGCATTTTCATAGCGTGTCGTTATCCGCTTAGAGAGAATTTGAGTTTCACGAAACAATTTTCAAAATGGCTCGCAGGCGATTTCCGCTTGCACGAAAAATGTGATAGATTGCCCAGACATGAATGACTAACAGATGGAGAGGATGGCATTATCATGATAACCTCCTTCATTATCATGATAACCACATTAAATGACCCAAAAATATCACACAAAACTCACTACCGTGGATACGGTTCCTAGCAGTTCCTGTGCTAGAGCCTCAATGATCGTGGTCTTTTATCTTCTCACCCCAACATTTATAAAAATCTACTCCCCAAGCACACAGACACACATACGTACATACCAAGATTGTTATTTGCAAAGTTCATCAAATCTGACACTGACAGAGCTAAAATATTGATAGGTTTCTTGTTCACCACGTGATATGATATGCCTGGAATTTGAGGCCCAAACTATCCCACACGGCCACCGCGACATTCAATTATATTTGAGTTTGAGTCACCACTAAATTATAATCTCAAAGATAATACGGTTTCCTGTTGCTATCAGTGATTCTTTGATAACATCTAAACATACTGTTTCAAGCTTAACCACCTATATTCTTTTCCTTGCGATTCGAATCACAATATTTTTACATCGTTTTTTTTAGTATTATCAATTCACGTTTTTCACATAACTTTTGCTTCAAATGCAAGTACAGTACAGTAGTTGAGTTGATTGTTCCATAGATGGTATAATCGAAATCGATATAAATATTTAATTTTCTTGTTTAATTTTATGTTTCTTCATGAGCAAGTTCATTTCAAAGGTAGGTGAATCTTCAGCATACGACATCCCAATTCTAATTAGTCAGTTATACATTTCCCTGGGATTACCTGCATGTAACAGGGCGCCCAGCTGGTCCAACTAATCCGCGTAGTCGTGAAGCAATTCTGAAAACTGACAGACGGGCAAACATACACCGACGACCCATAATATGTATCTTGATATGTGCGTGTTTATATAGAGAAAGAAAATTTACCTGGAACACCCCAACATATTATGTGAAATGGTTTCAAAAGTTTCTTGGAGACAACAGGGTTCCGATGTACAAGGGACACATAAAAGAATATTGTTATGGCCACCGTCCAAAAGAATGAGGATAATGAGGAGTAAGTTGTCCACAGACTTTGTGCCACGCAGAATGGGTCATTATCAGTACAGGTATTGTTGGTGTGGTTGGTATGTTCATAGTTGTACAGCACCGTGTAGCGAAGTGTTCCCGATAAATTCCCGACAGCCGTCAAAAGGTCAGCAGATGTGAGAAACAACAGGAGCCATCTGGTCGTATTGCGGATAACCGGGAACCGGACGAAAGTCCAAAATATCACAACAGATCCAAGGATAGACAAACATGAACTCATTATTGTCAGCGCCAAAGCATCGGCTGGAACGTAAGGCATCGACGGACCAACTGTTGGTTGTGTACCGGCGAGTAGATTGTCCATATTTGATGTTTTGTTGTCGTCGTCGACGTTGTTTTGGAGATTGTATGCCTCTCCGCGGTGTTTACGTTCTTCTATACCCTACAAGAAAGCAGAGGCTGCTTATGTAGATGAAAGCCATACCACAATCTCGTAAATCTAGACCCATCTATCTGGTTTTCATGCAACGAACTTTTTCTGAAGATAGTCAAAACCGAATAAATGTTCATCAAACATCTATTCATGGTCGAAAAACGAAACCCATTGTCTACTTTCAGTCTTACATAATTAAGTGTGGACAACACCCTAACACCGGTTCAACGATTAGGATCAGAGAGAAGGGATCGAGTAATTCAACCAGTGAAAATCCAGTATACAACCTCTATGTTTGATCACGTGAATGTAATTTGTAAAGAATCGTTTGCCATGTCTGATCACGTGAGAGTTTAGTGAAAAAGGGGAAGGATTTAGCATAACCAGTCTATTCCAATCGCCAGATCAGTGCAGATCAGTGCAACCATGTATTTACATGGGCGTATATGGACGTTGCGAAAAGCTGAGGTAACTTGATTTTGATTTTGGAGTCTACAACGCGCATGCGCAAGAGCTACATCATATTCAAGATATCGTATTCAAGTATCATAATAACAAGGCAATTGATAACCATACACTAATAATGTAACAATGAGGTCATCATACCGGAGGTAAATAAATATTTTCATATTGAAAATTTGTCAAACACATAATATTTCATACCACATATGCTTTAATAAAAAAAAACCATCATATTAAATCTACTTCATTTATAACAATATGCAAATATATAGTACAAATAAATTTATGTGCAAATTAAGTACGGATATATAGATGCGGATATGTGACTGTGTGGATGTGTAGATGTTGATATATAAATGTGGATATTTAAATCACAACACTCCGGTATGGCAAAATATAATTTAATAACCACCACATACTACATACTACAAACATACATTACATACAAACTAAATCACATTTAAATACATGAAATGCAGTCTTGCGCAATTAAAATGCAAATAAGCGATGCGTGCCACTGCGGCACAATTAAGCTGGAATGTTTATCACAGTCTTTCAGATGCGGTGCGGATAGAATGAGTCCATTTCGCGCACAAGTGTGAATCGCAATTAGGCGGGCAGTATATTAAATACTTATTATCATAATTTAATAGATGCTGAAGATTATGTTCATAGAGTCCATGGAATGACAGTTGATGTGAATCCCACAAAATCACAGTTAATCACAGTTCGTTGGTAAATGAATTCGACAATATCTTAGTTTAAAAATTCTAATTTCCTTTTGTTAAATAAAGAAATTATTAAATTATTTTATAGGGTGTGGAGGGTGGGATGATAAAATAACACTGCAGCCTAAAACAAACGCGTGCTGTATGCTAGCACATTGCACATAGACTAACGACAATATGTAGCATGCAGTGGTCAAGAAAACTAGGGCAAATGCCGGGAGCCAATGGCCAAATTGTTTAGGACAACCTGACCAATCACTGATCATGGTCAAGCTTGTTTTGACAACGCATTCATACCTGGAGTGGGAGATTTAAAATGCGCTACCCATAGCACACCCTTAAATCACAACACTCCGGTATGGCAAAATATAATTTAATAACCACCACATACTACATACTACATACTACAAACATACATTACATACAAACTAAATCACATTTAAATACATGAAATGCAGTCTTGCGCAATTAAAATGCAAATAAGCGATGCGTGCCACTGCGGCACAATTAAGCTGGAATGTTTATCACAGTCTTTCAGATGCGGTGCGGAGAGAATGAGTCCATTTCGCGCACAAGTGTGAATCGCAATTAGGCGGACAGTATATTAAATACTTATTATCATAATTTAATAGATGCTGAAGATTATGTTCATAGAGTCCATGGAATGACAGTTGATGTGAATCCCACAAAATCACAGTTAATCACAGTTCGTTGGTAAATGAATTCCCAATCCAAATGTTAGTAGAGAGTAGTCGTGATTCATATATTACGGTAAAAAACTATTCACGGCATTTTGTTTAAATTGGATATCGGGATGCAAATATTTAAAAATAGAGTCACTTTTCCAGTTTCCTAATATTCTGATGATATGTAGAGGGGCACCTCTCGAGAGTATAGCCACGTAGCACCGCCGCGTCGCAGGGAATGAGTATTAAATTCCGCCTTACTGCTGTTCTGTGACGACTGGAGAAGTCCACTGAACCGACGTCGAAAAACGCTCTCTCGCAGAACTCGGAGACCCGTAGGTGACTGGCAAGTAAAAAGCGGTGCTTTTTCCGGAACCACACCAGCATGCTGCAGAAAATTTGACAGTGCGGAGGATGGGCACAGAAGTGAAGTAGGAAAAGTGGGTAGCGGCACTTCCCGTACACACTCCTTAAACTGAATAGTTTTTGATGCACGCACACGCAGGATATATCCACTCTGTGCAAGTAGCGCATCTTCACGCCGTATCGTGGCTGGATTATCCCATGGTGAATGTGGTTTAACCACCACGTGGTTAACTCTAAGAAGACCGAAGAAACAACACAAGACAGCCGCCCACAATTGCAAATCTTCCACTTTTGTTAAATTTAGCTGACTTCTAATATCAAGTAACATGTTGGGGGTTAATGGTGCCTTCTGTCTCTGTGATGTCCCTTTAACCCTCTTAAGGCCTTGTAACACATGTTTGACTTGAACGTTATCTTGTAACGGGTTAATCAATCCTAACAGCTCG
>JAVTVY010026893.1:0-105542 GCA_036873755.1 Hanleya hanleyi
TGGGGGGTAGGGCTGTTTTAATGGTCCCAGAGGAATTATTCTGTGACACTAAAACTTTTGAAAAATTCCTGGGAAAATTGAACCCCCCTCCCTCCCCCCGATAAAACACCAACATGGATGTTGGCAATTCTACACACCTTTTAACAGATATTTCCTGGCCATGCTAAGAGTTACCCCTCCCCCTTTCTAGCCCAAGCCCCTGTGCTGCTTAATTTCAGTCCTGTGTTGGGTGTGAATAGCATTGTTTTGAATTGTGTTCAACTTGATAGTAAACAATATTAGTTCTGGATGGAATTTTTTTAGTCAGATATGCAAATTTAATGTTACCTGAGAAAGTGCCTGTTCTGTCATATAGGGTGCAGTCTACAGAAGCGCCATGGCATCTGAAATTAAACAGTAGGCAGGTTCATTTTATGCTAAACAGCAACCGTGTTATTAGAGAACCCCCATAGAACTATATATTTTCTGAAAGAGTAGGCTCTTGTCATAAAGCCGAGACAGATGTAAACCTTGTTGACGAAAATCAGGGTCCCCATAACCCATACTGAACTTGCTTCAAACTTCAGGAAAATCCTCTAAAATTGGTCCAAAATGGGTAATATTCCCCCTCCACCAAAGAAAAAAACTTGTTATTCAATTGTCCTGAAACTCACCGACAGTGTGCCCAGTCCAAGGACCAACAAAAATTGGCAAAGAAAATAGGGTGTCGACCACGCGGTTTTCAAGCTCGATTTTACACCGTAAAGTATGCCATGTGCTCGTAAGCTGAAAATGGCCCCAATTCACAGCCACACTTTCACACTTCCATCTGCATAGTGAGGCATGGACCAATCCTACTGGCAAAATACCATGTACTGATTTGAAGCAAATCAACTAGTCAACTGAATGATATCACAAATATCAATAAACAAAAAGCCAACAAAAATTCTCATGGGGTCAAACCGGGTGGAATTTTAATTTCAAAGAATTTGAGGGGGACCAAAAATCCGCAACTATGGACTGAGGCCTAATGGTCCGATGGGGTCGAGTGAGGTATCAAAGTGAAGCATTCGTGAAGGGGCATCTGATGGGTTGGATGTACGGTAGGAATATCATGCGCAGACAGCAATGCGGAGCTCTCGGCCAATCAGAAGCGAGTATTTTAAATCCGTCACAGAGCTCTCAGCCAATCAGAAGCGAGTATTTTGACCCGGTGCATTATGGGCCATATCCAAGATGGCGACACGTATGTTCAAGATGGCGGCACATCCGATGTCGAAAACTGGCCATTTCGTCGGGATGTGGTCACCTAGTGTCGAAAACCCTGTATGGGTCCCGCTAGACGTTTTGGAGCTAGGGCCGCCACTAATGGTCCAATGAACAAGTGTGTGACGTCACTTCCGGTTGGGGTGAATGGGGCGTGACCTTTGGCCATGTCTAGACTTGTCTGTGTCTGTCATGTACTGGGGTTTTTTTTCTCTACAATGGCGTTCACGTGGTGTGGTGGGTCTGCGCAAGTGTGTCACGTCACTTCCGGTTTTCACTAAAACTATCTCCAACTTTTCCGGCCCCGGCGGGCCCCGGCCCCCCACCGCAGCGCACGCGCGCGCGCGCGGGTTCTCCGGCCGCAGCGCGTGCGCGCGCGCGGGTTCTCCCACAGTGCGCGGCATCACCGGCAGCGCGCGGCAGCGCCACCGTGGTGAATTCATTCACGGGTTACCGAGCAGTGGTCCGGTCCATGTTTGCAGATGGCGACGACAACGAGGGACGACGCCAGATCCTGAACGAGTTCACAGAGGCGGTCCTCCACAGAGTGCACTCGATGGAGAGGCGTGCCATCACTCACCACTACTGGACTATGACAGCCATCCTTGATGCTCGGGCTATGGACCACGAGCGCTCACGCCGGAACCAGCGCCGGCTGGTTGGCCTCATACTAGTCTGTGCCCTATTGACCCTGGTGCTGTGGTATTGACAATGGGACTATAAATACAAGGGTCAGACAGAGTGTGTGTCATTTACCCTTAGTCATTGGGTCAACCGTGTCACCGAGAGACCTACCCATATATACGAGAGACAGACAGAGTGTGTGTCATTCACCGTTCGACATTGCAGCAAGCATGTCACCCGTCCTACGAGCCATTCTGCCCCTTACACCCCGGGTGGGGTTACACGTCTATGAAGATAAAGTCACCCTGGTGGAAGACCGTGGAGATATTTGCTGGGCGCCCGCTGAGACCTTATCGAATACGGTTACGCTACCTCGTGACCGCTGGACCAAATTTAAACGGGTGTTGAGCGGCGAGCTCGACGGAAACCTCATCCACATAGACAATGCCATCTACGTATACCGTGCAACCTTCTTCCTACGCCTGGGCCGCTACGAAGACCCTACGCGAGGCTTCACCCTAGACCCCGATCTGTGGTCAGCCTTGGAGAAAGTGGTGCCTATTGTGGACCAGCTGTTTACACCGGACGAGCGATCATCACACCAGTTGGGGTGGGCTCGTGCTGTTGAGGACGCGCTGGCTGAACCCCATGAACAACTGTCTAGCCATGAACCCGACGACGATGCCATTGATTACCCGGCTAGACTCAGTCAGCCCAGTGACATGACCACCTGATCCTTTGATCTCACGGGGTTCTCCCTATAAATACGAGAGACAGTGAAATCTGGTACCATTCACGTACTGACCATGACGGGGCATATAGTACTGGCGTATTTCAGCTTGACCCCCGAGGTTTTCCTGCACGTGTATGCGGATAAGGTCGATATCATGGAGGAGGTAGGAGACATCTGTGATGCGGACCCTACACAACCGCGCCCGGCTCACATTCGTCTGTCCCGGGAGGGCTGGACCAAATTCAAACGGGTGTTGTCTGGTGAACTGGACGGCCACCTCATCCACTTGTGTCACGATGTGTACATCCGACGCGGCCCTTTCTTTGCTCAATTGGCTCGGCTAGATGGAGGTACAGTGCATTTTACCCTTCACACTGATCTATGGTCTGCATTGGAAGATGCCGTGGTAGATGTGGATGAAGTGCTTATCAAGCGATCATCAGACGAGTTGGACTGGTCATTTACCATGGCCACTGTGGAAGCCCACGAAGAAAATAAGAAAGAAACTCCGGCCCAAGATATACCCGATATAAATAAACGATAGAGCCAGGATCCATCACCATTTGTCACCATGAAGCGCTGGGAGAAGGTGTTGGATAACTTATACTACAGTCCCGACAGTCCGGCGGCCTATAGTGCCTTGTCGGCTCTCTATCGAGCGGCCAAACCCCAGGGGATACAACGTGCCCAAGTCCGAGATTGGTTAAGAAGACAAGACACCTATATCTTACATCGATCTGTCCGTCGCCATTTTCTACGGAACCGGGTCATCGTGGGAGGAATAGATGCCCAGTGGCAAGCGGATTTGGTCGATATGAGCGCCTTTGCCAAACACAACGACGAGAATCGGTATATCTTGACGTGCAGCGATATCCTGTCGAAGTATGCGTGGGTGATACCCATCCGGACGAAAACGGGGGCGAATCTCATAGCAGCGTTCAAGGACATCTTCAAGATCAGGCGCAAACCCATGTATTTGCAAACCGACGAAGGCACGGAATTCCTCAACAGACCGTTCCAACAGTTTCTGAAAGCCCAGAAGGTGTTTTTCTTCCATACGTACAACGAGACCAAAGCTTCCGTGGTGGAAAGGTTCAACAGGACATTCAAAAGCCGTATGTATAAATATTTTAAGAATACAAGGCGGTACATCGATGTTCTCCCGAAACTTGTGAGTGGTTACAATCGAGCCTATCACCGGAGTATAGAGAGAGCCCCCATTACCGTCACCCAACGCAATGAAGCCCAAGTCCGGCGTGTCTTGTACCCCAGGCAATCGCAGCGAACGACGAATGGGGGTTTACAAGGTCAGGGACCCTGTACGGATCAGTAAAGTCAAAGGTCAATTTGAGAAAAGTTACTTGCCCAACTGGAGCGATGAGCACTTCCTGATTAAACGGCGCCTATCCCGACAGCAGCGAGTCTATAAACTGGAAGATCTTCAAGGGGAACCGTTGCTAGGGACGTTTTACGAGACGGAATTACAGCCTGTCGTAAAAACACAGCAAGACTACTACACGGTGGAGCAGATTTTGAAAACGGAACGCCGACGTGGCAAACTGTTTCATTTCGTCAAATGGCAAGGCTGGCCCAGTTCTTTCAATTCCTGGGTCGCGGCCAACCAGGTGAAACGACTATAAAGCCAGACACCACTGCCGTCCTCCTTCATTCCACATCCGACCACAGTGCTATGGACCAACAGCAGCTGTCTCTGAACACAGCGTCTCCCAAAACGCGCAAAGCGTAAGTGGGCTTTGTGGTGATAGTGCTAACCCTGCTGAGTGTGCTGTACGGAGGTGTGTTTTACGACGTAGCCTATGTCAGCACGTTACTTAACCAACCGAGAACACCAGCCACCAGTGAAACCGGTCTACAGAGAGCACCAGTCGTATCGAGCCCAGTCACCACCACCACCACCATCACCACACCCCGTGTACAAGCCACGTCGAGTGTAAGCTCTACACCTACACCCAGAACACCCACTACGTCTCAAGACCCACAGGATTTCATCCCTCACAGTGAACAGACAACGACCACCGACGTTGTACCCATCACCACCATCATCATCCCTGAACGTGAACAGACAACAACAACCGACGTTGTACCCACCACCACTCCAGTTCACTCATACGAAATTTACAAGAGCGGGTTACCACGACAACGGATACACGTCGAACCATGGACCCACGGTGGCAGCATCCCTTCACGTGTCTCATCGCAGGACCGACGGGCTCCGGCAAAACGCACTTCGTCCGGAAGCTCCTTCAACACGCCGACAGCATGATCACCCCACCTATTGTCCGAGTCGTGTGGTGTTACGGAGAATGGCAGGCAGCGTATGCAGCAATGCCCCACATCACGTTCGTGGAAGGCCTACCCAACCTGGCCGATTTGGAACCCGACACCTTGGTGGTTCTGGATGATCTCATGGCGGAGACGGATGCGCGGGTCACCCAACTCTTTACCAAAGGCAGCCACCATCGACGGCTCAGCATCATCTACATTGTGCAGAATCTGTTCAGTAAAAACAAAGAACATCGGAACATCAGCTTAAATGCCCACTACCTGGTGGTCTTCAAAAACCCGAGAGATACCACTCAACTGCTGCACCTGGCGAGACAGATATATCCCGGCCGCACACCGTTTGCGTTGGAAGCCTTTAAAGATGCCACAACCCCTCAGCACGGGTATATGCTCTTCGACCTCAAGCAAGCCACACCCGACCGCCTTCGACTACGGACCGGCATCTTTCCCGGAGACACCCACCACGTGTACTTGCAAAAATAATGTAAACACACCCACAGTGGCGCCCCCAGCTGGGATGTGTGTGTGTTTGATGATGGAGATAATAAAAAGAATGAATACCACAGCAGGGTTGACTTTGTCTGTGAGGTGGATAAAAAGGGCAGAGTTGTGGGTTCTGGCATTAGTTGTACAGGATGTCTGCGCGAGTACGGAAGCACGCTCCCACGCTCCGTGTATTGAAGACGGCCCCACCCGAGTTGGTCCGAACCATTGTACGCGGTGCGGACCCTGACCTTGTACGCTGTCTGTGCGAGATCGGGTACAATCTGTTAAAAGGCAACGTACCACTGACTCCGGCTCAGAAGACCAAGTTGGCCAAGCATAAGACAGGTCTCCGAACCCTAGTCCATAAGCGGGTCCCACAAACACAAAAGAAAAAGGTGTTACAGAAAGGCGGCTTTCTCGGGGCCAACTTAGCACCGTTGGCCGCTTCCGTGTTGGGTCCAGTATTGGGTGGACTCTTCGGCCGACAATGAACCACACGAAAAAAATGGTCCTCGTCGAACCACGGTTGCTTCAAAACCTCCAATCGCCCTACCCTGTGCCACCTACGGTGAAGACCATAAACACCCTCGATGGAGAGATGCAACAGATCTTACAGAAACCGGGGTTAAGCGACAGTGAGAAAGTACAACGATACAATGAGACGCTTCAGCGGTACATGACGTTCATGGACCAATACAAAACCCTGTCTACCCCAGCAACAGCACCACCACCACCACCACCACCACCACCACCACGTGACAGACCGCCGACCTCAGCACCGTTCCAACAGCCGGGTGAGGTAGCCCCCACAGCCCCACAGTGGGTGGAAGACGAAGTGCTGAAGAGTGTACCTGCATCGTTCAAGAAACAAGCTGGCCTGGTATTACAACGGATGAAACAGAATCCTAACATGACTTGGAATGATAAAGGCGAACTCCTGGTACAGAATCAGGTGGTCCCGGCACCCACATGACGGATTTAGTGAATGACCTGATGCGTAAACGCAGATCGCACACGGATCCTCGAGGATGGGAGGTCTTCGCTCAAGGCTTGAAAGACATGCATGTACCACAGGAATTGGTGGGGAACCCCCAGCGCTGGGCCTTTATGCAGCAAACCCAGCAACCGCCGAGTCGTGCACCACGACAGATTCCACAACCTTGGGAATCCGAATGGGAACCGGAGTCACCCCCCAAAACTCCACCACCACAACGGGCACCTTCTTTTCAGACCTTTAAAAAACCACCCTTGATCAGGACACCGCACATCTCCAGAGCCGTGACACGTAGCAAGTCAACGCGACGAACACGACGCCGGACACAACCACCCAAGGTCTGGAACACCTATTAAAACCAACAGCAGCAGCAGGACAGCTCAGTCGCCATGTTTTACCTCACCCTACCCAGTAACAGTTCGCTGGATGTGTTTCCTGACAACACCGTGGCCAAGTATGTGACTCAATTACCACAACCGTTGCATTTACCTGGCCGGTGGGAATGTGGATATTCAGTACCCTTACTCGTGGTACAACGTGCGAGCCAATGAAGTGTGGTACGAGGTGATCTACGAAGGAAAAGACACCCGACTCACCCTCCCCGAAGGCCAATACGATACTCCCAAGGAGTTCATCGGTGGGCTGTCAAGACTGTTGCATTATAAGGCTCTACGGCAGGTCACGAATAGTTCAAAACCCATCCAAGCCTATCCCTTCAAGAATCAGGTGGACTTCGATTACAACGCACACAACGACAAGGCACAGCTTACCGTCACAGCCAACGCGCGTGTCGTACTGAGTCCTATCCTACAGCAAATGCTGGGTTTCGATCTACAGACGTTCGCTGGTCCCACCGCCCACCAAGGCGAGATCCCGATGGATATGAAGTCGGGTATGTACGGACTCTACGTCTACTCGGACGTGGTGGACAGCCACATCGTGGGCGATATCAACACACCTCTGTTACGGGTGGTGCCCATTAAAAATAAGTATGGCGATCAAGTCACCCACAGTTTCACCCACATGCTCTACCTGCCCGTACGACAAACTGACATCAACACGATCACGGTGGATATAAGAGATGACACGGGACGACCGGTGGCATTCGAACGAGGAAAAGTGGTGCTGACACTTCATTTTCGACAAGCACGTGCTCCCCACTTTGCATAATGAAGGTGCCTTACGAGTGCGATGCACGCAGCTATATGGACTATTATGCCCAACAGGCCGGGGGTGGCTTTCCGGTGTTTAGTGGTGCACGCATGCAACGTGGACATGGACTGGGGAACATACTCGGGAGCATCGTCAAAACGTTCCTGCCCTTGGTGACGCGTGGGGTGAAAGCAATCGGCAAACAAGCGGTACGCAGTGGACTGCAAGTGGCCGGTGATGTCTTGGGGGTACGGCACCCAAAGAAGCCTTGAAACGGCGGGCCAAAGAAGCGGGAGGCGTCTTGGTGGCCAAAGCACAACGCACCGTAGGGAATAAAAGAGCTGCCCCACCGAGACCACGCACCAGTCGACGTCCGACCCAGCGACGACGCACATCGAAGAAGAAGACCCGGGATATCATTTCTTAAAACATGTCCTTGATCCACGCCGAGTCCTGCCCCTCCACCAACAGTGAATTTGATTTGTGGACCGTGCCGCCCACACAGACCAGTGCCGAACAAGGATTATGGGTGGAGCATCTCCCGCTCTCCAGCATCAACGCAACAGGGCCCATCGAGTTCACCATCAGTAATGAGGATACGACCTATGTGGATTTAGCCCATACCTACTTGTATGTGAAAGCCAAGATCACCAATGGAGATGGCACCAGAATCGCCGACCAAGCAACGGTGGGCCCCACGAATCTCTGGCTGCACTCGATGTTTCAACAGGTGGATATATTTCTCAGCGACAAACTCATCAGTGACTCGACCAACACGTACCCCTATCGAGCCTACATCGAGACGCTGTTGTCGCATGGGCGAGAGGCTAAAAAATCTCAACTGACAGCCGCTTTATTCTACCAGGACAAAGCCGAGCACATGGGCGCAGAGAACGACAATACGGGATATAGCAAACGGAAGGCTTTGACCGCGAACGGCGTCTCGGTGGATATGATCGGTCGACTGCACGCAGACATGTTCATGCAAGACCGATACCTCTTGAACAAGATCCCCATCAAAATCCGACTGATACGGGCGCCTCCGACCTTCGCCTTGATGGCCACTAACGTAGAGGCGCATGTAGCTGACTATAAGATTGTCATCGAAGACGCAGTCCTGTATGTCCGAAAAGTGAAACCGAATCCAGCCGTTCAATTGGGACACATGAAAGCCTTGGAAACAAAACCAGCCCAGTACCCTATCCGACGTGTGCAAACCAAAGTGTTCTCTGTGTCTGCTGGAAATATGAGCACCAACAAAGACAACCTGTTCCTGGGGGAACTACCCAAGCGATTGATCCTGGCCTGTGTGGAAAATACCAGTTTCAGTGGAGCCTACCCAGAGAATCCGTTTGACTTTAAACATTTGGGCATCAATTTTGTGGCCCTGCATGTGGATGGACAACAGGTGCCAGCCACCGCCTTAACCCCGAACTTTGGGCGCGCGAATTTCATTCGAGCCTATCAGAGCCTGTTTACAGCCACCGGTCAAATCAACCAGGACGAAGGGAATTTCATCAGTCGGGAGGACTACGGGAACGGATACACATTGTTCTGTTTCGATCTGACCCCCACCTTAGAGAACGACCATCAGCTGGCCCTGGCCAAGCAAGGCAATTTACGGTTGGAAATCCACTTTCAACGAGCCCTCCGGAGCACCGTCAATGTGATCTGCTACGCCGAGTTTGACAACATCATTCAAGTGGACAAGGCGCGCAACGTGCTGTGTGACTTCTCCACCTAACATGGATACAGAGCAGATAACCACCGTGCTGAAGAATGACCCAGAGACACGTATGATGTTTCAAGGGGTGTTCGCCCGAGATGTGTTCCCATTAGACCGTGTGTATCCTGCTGCTTACGTTCTCAACACGGACCCGATGGAGCGACCCGGTGAACACTGGGTGGCCGTGTACTTGACAGAACAGCAGGGCGAATACTTTGACCCGTACGGCCTGCCACCCTCCATCCCGATTTAACAGACTTCATGGATCAAGGCACAGAGACGTGGTGTTGGAACAGTCAAACGTTGCAAAGCCTGACCAGTGGCGTGTGCGGACAATATTGCTTGTTTTACCTGTACCATCGATGCCGGGGAAGAACTTATCTACCATCGTACAGATGTTTGACGAGTACCCCAAGGCCGAGGACCGCGATGTACTCGTATATGACTGGGCCGCCCATCATTTCAATGTACAAGCCCCGTTCTGGGCTTAAGTTCTTTCAATGTACACACGCCCGCTGTTCTGGGCTTAAGTTTAAAAGCCCCCTGTTCTGGGCTTCAGTTTACTGTTCTGGGCTTCAGTTCTTTCAATGTACAAGCCCCTTGTTCTGGGCTTGAGTTTTCACGTGGTTGTTCTCACGTTGTTGTTGTTACTGAATAAAAAACAAAATGAGATCTCACCAAAAAACCCTGTCTTGTGTGTTTTATTCATAATGCATCAATGCCCAATGTGGAGATTCAGTGAAACTGAAATCAGTGGTGTAGGATGGGGCCAAAATGTAACCCATCAAGGTTAAAATGCAAGAGCACTATAGTAAAAATAGAGAGCCAATGAAATCAGCCCACAGACCAAGTACGTGTTTTTGGTCTAGGTTTGGAGCGGGCATTTCCTTGAGGTGCGTGTATACGGTGAGTGAAGAGACTCGTCCAACACGTATAGATTAAGTTGATGACTATAAGTTCTATGTTGTCGATTTAACCTCTCCCTACATTGACGCGCGCGCGCGCGCGCTGCGGTGGGGGCCGGAGCCCGCCGGGGCCGGAAAAGTTGGAGATCGTTTTAGTGAAAACCGGAAGTGACGTGACACACTTGCGCAGACCCACCACACCACGTGAACACCATTGTAGAGAAAAAAAACCCCAGTACATGACAGACACAGACAAGTCTAGACATGGCCAGAGGTCACGCCCCATTCACCCCAACCGGAAGTGACGTCACACACTTGTTCATTGGACCATTAGTGGCGCCCCTAGCTCCAAAACGTCTAGCGGGACCCATACAGGGTCCAGTTTTCGACATAGGTGACCACATCCCGACGAAATGGCCAGTTTTCGACACCGGATGTGCCGCCATCTTGAACATACGTGCCGCCATCTTGGATATGTCCCATAATGCACCGGGTCAAAATACTCGCTTCTGATTGGCTGAGAGCTCTGTGACGGATTTGAAATACTCGCTTCTGATTGGCCGAGAGCTCCGCATTGCTGTCTGCGCATGATATTCCTACCGTACATCCAACCCATCAGATGCCCCTTCACGAATGCTTCACTTTGATACCTCACTCGACCCCATCGGACCATTAGGGGCTCCCCTAGCTCCAACACGGCTATGTTCATACCCTTGGGCCACCACGCATGCGCAGAATGCCGATATTTCAACCCCACACCCAGCCCATCAGATGCCCCTTCACGAATGCTTCACTTTGATACCTGACTCGACCCCATCGGACCCTTAGTGGCTTCCCTAGATGCCAAAACGTCTATTTTCATACCCTTGGGCCGCCGCGCATGCGCAGAATGCCGATATTTCAACCCCACACCCATCCCATCAGATGCCCCTTCACCTAGGCTTTACTTTGATACCTCACTCTATCCCATTGGACCATTTGTGGCTCCCCTAGCTCCAACACGGCTAATTCCATATCCTTAGGCCACACGAGTTGTCTCCCTTGCGTCAATGTGTGCAGATGGCGCTACTGTCGACGCCGTGATATGGAAAGGGCATCCCCACACCATCCTGGAGCCGCCATTTTGTTTGTTGTTTTCTTGCGGAGATACACGGGACAATAAACACTCGACCCTAGGGTGGTACAGATGCTAGACACCCAGCCCATCAGATGCCCCTTCACGAATGCTTCACATTGATACCTCATATGACCCCACTGGACCAATAGTGGCTCCCCTAGATGCCAAAACGTCTATTTCCATACCCTTGGTCCACCGCGCATGCGCAGAATGGCGATATTTCAACCCCACACCCATCCCATCAGATGCCCTTTCACCTAGGCTTTACTTTGATACCTCACTCGATCCCATTGGACCATTTGTGGCTCCCCTAGCTCCAACACGGCTAACTCCATATCCTTAGGCCACACGAGTTGTCTCCCTTGCGTCAATGTGTGCAGATGGCGCTACTGTCGACGCCGTGATATGGAAAGGGCATCCCCACACCATCCTGGAGCCGCCATTTTGTTTGTTGTTTTCTTGCGGAGATACTCGGGACAATAAACACTCGACCCTAGGGTGGTACAGATGCTAGACTGATCCTATTAACATGGTACAACACCTATAGATTATGTTTAATTGAGCTGCGTGTATACGGTGAGTGAAGACTCGTCCAACACGTATAGATTAAGTTTATGTCTATAAGTTCTATGTAGCGCGCTGCGGCCGGGGGAAACCCCCCCAGACACGGTGTACATTCCGTGGGACTACTTTTCTGCCCGCGGAGGCAGACCACATCACCACCAGACCGCATCACAGCGGATGTATACATGGAACTATTTTTGACCTTTGTCCCGGAACTATAGCCTAGACAGGTCAGTCATGCCTTGATCACGTGATCGTCATGGGGAAACCCCCACTGGGAAACCCCGCCACACTTCCGCCACAAATCTGCGCAGAAACACCTGCGCATTTTATACGTTTTTCTACAATCCGCCATCTTAAACCCACCACCCATCCACCACCCCACAGCCGCCATCTTAAACCCACCACCATCCACCACCCCACAGCCGCCATCTTAAACCCACCATCCACCACCCACCACATCCGCCATCTTAAACCCACCATCCACCACCCACCACAGCCGCCATCTTAAACCCACCATCCACCACCCACCACAATGACCCCATGTGACAGAATACTCGCTTCTGATTGGCTGTCGCGTGACGTCACAGAGGTCATATGCAAATTTCCTGCGCACACCGCCCCAATACCGCCACATTTTTTGTGCTGTGACGTCACAAAAGGCTCTGCGCATGCGCAGTGAAGCGCTGTTGGTTCGAAATGCTCGGTGTATACTACTGAGGACATTTATATCCCCATTTCAGGGAGGTGAACTTCAACAAACTGGTAATTGACACGGGATAACAAGATGGAAAAGAATAATCCATTGCCAGATTTAGCTGCGAAGGAAATCTTGAGTTAGGTTTAGTGATCAAGTACCACTGTATACAATCTGGGTAAAATTGTCTAACTTATATTGTCTGGGAACGATTTCCTCGAACTGGGAGACGCGTTTGCTGGTCAGCTGGAAGCAATCTGGGACTTCTTGTCTGGCTGACCATTCAGCAAATTATAGAGGAAGGGGGGTTTGCGATGAGATAGGCGCCTGAACAATGGTGTTGAATTAAGAAGCTGTGTTTGTGTTTGTCTAGGCTGAAATCAAAGTAAGAAATCTAGTATTACAAAGCACACATCAGTAATTCCAGACCGAAATGATGCATATGCTTCTTCTTAAAATACAGAAGTTTTCATGTGTTTATTTTGATCTTTGTATGTGGATCTCGGTCAACATTTCCCGGAACTAGAATAAAATTAACACATTCTTAACTTTAATGTATTGCAATGTTCTAGATATTAAAATGAATTTGGTTCAAGGGGCATTTTTGTATGAACTCTGGATTTTTTGAAAAGCTTAAACATCCTTTTCTCACTTTTTTTTCTCAGTGTTACATCTCATTATCAAGTGCATTATGTGTCAATTCGGTTTCACTTCTCTTGTGCATATATGTAGCTACTTTGGGGCTTACAATACTCAAAATTTGATTGATTGCTACAGAAAGAAAACATGCAACTTCCTAATTCAACCCCGAAAGGACAATATTATCACAACTCATCTTTCCGTCGACTGACGATTCGATACGGAAATGACTAGTTACGTTAGTAATGCAAAAAATAAATTCCTTTACTTTTACACGAAAACCTGCATTTCCTACAAAAAATATATTATAGTCAAAAGTGACGAAAAGCAGCTTCTACTGATGTTCGGAATTAGGCTTTTGTCTGTTTTTAGCTATATACATTATAGCATGTAATTTTTAATATATCTAAAATATGACACATTGAAATAAACGAAATACTATTTCGATGTAATATCACGGCAGACATGGTGTCTTTCAAAACAGATTCGTTTTGGTTCAAGATGCAACATTTTGGATATATTAACAGATCCATGCTAATGTATATGAAAAAAGATAAATCCAACGAATACCAATTTTCAAGCGTCATGCAGTCGACGCTGTTTTGCCTTATTATTGTAATAAATAAAGCTAAAGAAATTAATTTTTGGATTTAATACCGCAACACTTAAGGCTGATGTTCGTATGTCAACGTAAATACTCCTAACCAGCGGCTGCCTAATGAATGCTGGTCAAGCCTGTATTCAGAGGTCTTTACTATTCGGTCTACATCTATTCTGTTTGACTTTACTCTGACGGCCAAGCTGGTATCTCATTCACTTATTGCAGTCACTATAAGAATCACAGAAGATAAGAATCATATATTTAGATGAAGTTGTATTATTCAATAATTCAACGAATCTCAATTTTTTCATCGTTTTAAGGTCAATCATTATGACCATGCACCATACAAATAAACAAGAATACAGACGGCACAATGTGCCTTCCGTGAAATTTCATTCAAAATCTGTAAATTCTCTTAAGCTAGGCAGGATTACGTTGGAAGGAATAAATAACATTGGAGATATGTGTACCCTATAAAACCAGCATATTTCTGTTTGTATCCAGAAATAGCGGGAACTCCTATATATAGTTTGTCACTCTGTTTTCCATTTAGCAAACAATTTAGCACATATAAAGATTGCTCCACTTATATTCATCTCATGTACAGGGGAAAACGGGGATGAAATATGAAAGTAGTCCTTGGTGGATATAATGAAAAAACCCCCGGATCAAATCCATGGTCCATTATAATTGATTTCATCTCTGTAAGAGTCTATAAATGAGTGCAAGTCCATGTAATTGATTTGATAATTCAGGCTCTGGACATTAACACTGCTAGTTTAGACTGTCACTCCTTGGCCGTGATATTTAATGGCTGGTGGTTTAACTGGCATGGCACGCATCGGTTGTGGTGGACTAAGCTGTGATGACGCCATCGCCACACCACTATATCCAGGGCTAGGTTTGGAATATCTATGTAGAACTGTATTAGTGTTCGCTGCCCGCCTCAGTTGGTCTTTATAACCTTCATCCTGATGTTGAGGACGTGGACCCGGGTTATAGCCCTGGCTTGGGTAGTGTTGCTGTTGCTGCTGCAGTTGTTGCTGTTGTTGTTGATAGGGCGAGTTTTGAGCATTGATTTGATTGTGGTGTCCTCCCCTCATACTCTGTTCACCGTGGTATCTCCCATCTCCTCTCCCGTCCCCTGATTTGTAGCTCGTCGTTCTCGGAGTTTCGTCCTGTGGTCTCATCGTTCCTGAAGCCGCCTTGGTAATGGCGTCCAGCAATGGGAATGGGTTCTGTATGTGAGGGTTTGAGGGGTTCCTAGGCATGTTGGGATACACGTCCTGGGGAGAGCGTCCCTGGGGCTCGGGAGGCAAGGAAAGCTGAGCATTTTTACGATGAGTAACAGGAGTGGAGGTCATGGCCACTGGTTTACCCTGATAATCAGGGGGTGGTGGCCCTTTACCAGCCTCGAAACGGTCGATAAGGGAGGTAATAGACTGGGCATGAGCAGAAGATTTGCTACTAGGTTTCAGCTGAACTGATTGTGCAAGGTTTACCCCATGGTAGCTAGGTCCCATTGGCGTCAAGCCTTTCTCTTGCTGTCTTTTATAGTCAGTTTGTCCATATCGCTGTTGTTTCACAAATCGATCGTCGACTCCTCCTTGATTTGCATTGTTTTGTTTTTGCGGGTAGTTTGCATTATATTGTCCATCATTGTGTTGCATGAGAAAATAGTTGTCATGCCTTTCCTGTCCTGACGTATTATAATTTTGTGAACCATGATATTGTTCCAGAGAGTCTTTGTTATTATGTACCTTGCTGTTCATGTCATGCCGCTCGACGGCGGCGTCGTATTTAGCCTGATTCTCGTACATGTGGATGATCTTGGCACGATAGGTTGGAATGGGATTAACTGGTGAACTACTGGCGATTGTATGATAATGAGGCCGTTGTGACCGAGGACTGGTGATGGTGTTAGGTGGTAAGGTAACGTCCCAGCTCTGCCTTTGGGCGGAATGTTGAGGGTCGATATCAGAACGAGGGAAAGGATCTGATAAACTCATATTGCTGCCCAGAGCAATCGGCGCACGATTCCTTCCTTGGGTCCTTTTATTCTGTGCATGCCTCTTTGAGCTGGGTGTTTGTTCATTATTGTTCACGTCACTGAACTGTTTGGCCGGTTCTGGCGGCACATAGCTCCCGGGTGTTCCCTCGCCGAGACCAAAAGGTTGAAAATTTGGATTTAGTTCTGTTTGTGGTTTGGGAGCTATTGTTGGTGGCATAGTTTTTGCTTCACCACTTTTTGTAGGGGATTTGTCTCTAGGGGTCCTTCCCCTACCGTTATAGAACGCCACTTCCTCTTCCACTTCCGGATCGCTGTCTGGATGACCCGGATGTCGACTCTGCTTTCTTTCCCCGGAGGGCGACCTCGATCTAGAGCGTCCCATGTTCCCATCCACATTCTGTTGCGGATGTTTATTTGGACTATGGTGGCGTTGATCCTTTGCATCTTTGGCCGCTGACCGATGTTTGGATTCGGGACTGGACGAGTCATTCCTTTTTCTGGACTGACTTGAGTTACCAAACTTGTGAACAACTGTATTTCTGAGTTTCACAAAAGCAGTGTTTGATTTGCTTTGCTGTTCAGATTCTCGAGGGGAGACAACTTGGTCGGAATTCGCTGGCTTTTGCTTGGGATTTTCTTTCCTCAACCAGGACGTTAGAGAGAAACTGTTTGCTTTTTTCTGAGCTTCATCCAGATTTGGTATCGGAATTTGCGCTCTCCTAGGAGAACCTGGGGCAGTTTCATTACCCGGGTGTCGAGTGGGACTGGAATCCTTATCTAGAACAGGAACTGTAATCTGCATGGCAGCATCGTCATGGTTTTCATAATTTGGTGACATTACTTGCTGATTGTTGCTGGTTTTAAAGGGTTTGGGTGGCGTGGGTACAGGGCGGTGGATATCGCCAGCGGTTGGAGGGGTTGAGATCATTCTCTTGGGCGATGAAGAGCGATTTGGGCTGACGTTTTTCTGATTCTTGCGACTGGGCGGAGATTTGATGTCTAGATCCTGTCTGGCCTGCCTCTCGGTGGGATTATGTTGATGATCTCGATGGCGAGTACTGCTGGTGGTACCTTCAACGGTGTCCCGCGGTGTTCTCGTGGTGTAATGAGAATCTCCAGGTGTCCTGTCAGCGATCCCCTTGGCACCGAATTCCAAAGCCCTATGAGACGATGTTGTAATGGTATTTCCAGGTTTCGGTGGAATTTCGGGTGGAGGGTCTGGTAATGGAAGCTTCCGTGATGGCACCTAGGCAAAGAAAACAAAGTATGTATTACAAAACTGAAAGAAGTATCGTAGAACTTTGGGAAATTGAAAACTTCTCTTAACATCAGCGGTGCTTGCATGCCATGATTAAAAGAATGAAAATACAGACAGAGACATTTTCCGTTACCGAGGTGCTAAAGAGCAAACCAATTGTGAACAGTTTTGAACAATCTTAGTTTAATAATAGACATAATATACTCTGAAATTCTGTTTTAAGTGTGATTCTATTTTATATATTTAAGAGTGCACACCTACCTTTTTCTCCTGTGTGTTGGTGAAGCTACTCTGGAATCTGTCCTTGGCCAGTTTCCTTTGGACGACCTTCCAGTAATGTTTACAATCGTGAAGAAAGCCCGCCCAAGTCTGGAAGAATTTCTTCGTACAGCACTGTGGATATAGTAGAATAATTAAATGATTAATGATGTTTGTGTAATTACAACGCATACAAGGGAAGTGGGAAGAGGTGCCGACATTCTGACAGAGCCACATGACCTCACAGTGTTGTCTTCTTGTTAACCTACTTTAAAGCACATACCAAGAATCTAACGATTCCTGATATGTGTTGTATCTCAGGTACGCTTTTATTGTACCTGTTCATGTGGCAACTTGGATGACATGACCACACGGCCCCTAGCACCGGCATAAGCGGTATTAGATACAAATCTAGTGAGCTATGATGGAAATGCTCTGACAACTCGTATATTGGTAATTGGCCAGCTGTTTCAACTCACAATTTCACTTAATTTAGACAATACTTCAACAACGCAAAACCGAATCCCGGCACAGTTTAGGCGAGCAATATCATGTAGATGTTCCAAAAACTTGTAATGAAGAATATGTTAGGCACCTATGCAGTTTAGCATCCTATATTTGAATATTTTGTTTTGGTTTTGAAATCAGCAATCAAAGCAGCACACCCTAACTTTCGTACAGTGGTGGAACATTGAAAATACTTTTGCCGGAAGTGGTAGTTGTCTTTGCGAAGGTTTTGGTCTTTCTTGCACCGTTGCAATCTATGGTTCTCCTCTCTTTAAAAGACAATAAATCTAGCTTCAACATTCGCTTTCCAGAAATATCAGCTAACTTGTATCAACACTATAGGAACACGTTTCTTATTGGCAACAGCTGATGGTAAGCTGTCTGTATGCACGTTTACTCTATACAATACTGACCTCTTCCATTTCGTTAGGGAACATATAATATGCGGCCGTCCTCTGGAAATTATCCTTCGTCTCACGAAAATGTTTCACCTGAGATTCAATACTGTCCTCAGCTAGAAAACAGATCAGATAGAAATAAATAAATAATAGCACAAATTACAAGCGTTAATTAACGTAATTCTCATTAGAGCTTTGGTTATCGAAATGAAATTACCTGTAATATATAACTAATTATGGCAAATATTCGAAAATGCTTGTTAAAATTTTATGAGCTAAAGATATAGTTTTTTCTGACTTATTGAAAACTAATATTAGTTTCTTGATCCAGTTTGTAAAACATCATATTGGCACTTCTATAATTTCACTATACCCTTGACGAAAAACTGTTTGAGACGTTCAGTGATAAGTTCCGACAGTATCCGACTGTTCTCGTGAAAAAGAGGTGATATCTGAAACAAGAAACAGTGAAATATGGAAATAAAGTGATAAAGTTACATTTTCAGCATGACATTTGTCCCTGGTATTTTATCCCTCAAACCCCTCCAATGCAACTTGTATCTTTATGACACCATAACTCTTATAAGTGAATGTGGACTCGTTTTGCAAATATTTCTTTCAGGTTTTGCACAGCCATCAAGTTTAGCAGTGACAATTCTCTTTGGACTGAAAATTTTAGCATGTGTCATTAAATTGTAGACAGATGGTTAACTTCAATAACAGCTAAAACAGTAACAACTTACCTTTTTCTTGATGTGGTTTAAATCTTCATGAAGACCTGATAATGCATTGCTCACATCTTCCAAAGAAACCTGAAGTAAAAAGAAAGTAAAATGTGACATTATAGCATTCGAGACAAACTCTATATCTGTTGAATTGAATTTAGGGCCTGGCACTGATTGGGGTATGTATACACAGATGGAAGGCTGAATTCTTGTCATTACATAGAAACGTAATATGTGATGTAAATATAGTAAAATCTCCCTTGCTGATTTTTTTTTTCAATCCAAAACCTGCCAAATCAGATTTTTCGTGAAGTTTACAGTTTACAAGACAAAGTTTTGATGCTCCATTGTATGAAAATGGAGATATAATTGATCAATAATTTGTATGAACTGATTTGGTTCGTGAAAGAATCATGATTGATTTTGGTTTGAGGTGTCAAACTTTTGCTACGGAAGAAAATCCTCCCTAGAAATGCCCCAAAAATATCATCTCCATTTTATCTAGCTAAAAATCGAAATTCTTTCGATGACGATATTTCAATATATAAACAACAAGAAAAATCTGATTTGGTAGGTTTTGGAGTGGAATAAATTATTATCGGCACATACGAAAGGGTTTTTCAGATGTAAACGTCACTTATCCAAAGTTTTAAGCAAAGGGGACTGAGGGTTGTGTAGTTCCAGGAATCTAGAGTATTACAGTATCATACCTGTGCAGCGTGTCTCATATTGGCAGGTTCAGGTAATGCATATCGCGATACATCCTGTGTGTATTGTTGACAATAGGTCTTGATGAGGAACTCTAACAGGTTCTCCTTCCTCTCCTGTGTATGAAAAAAAATAGGGAATTAGTATAAATGTATCTTTAAGGCAAACAACAGCTTCTCTGATGAACCCTTCATTAGTTGGAACAATGTTAATTTCAGTCCATTATATACTATTAGATATAAGATAAAAAGCTAAATTTTCCCCGATACAATCGACCATCGATAATCTTGGACTAATTTTTCACTCCTGTCGATCGAATATTCGGGGTGTTTATCGTTGATATCGGGACACACTTTCCGTGATTTATGTAAATGAAGGTATAACAGTGTGATCAACTGTACAATTCTGTTTAACTGTTGCAAAGTTTAAAACAGTGACTGAAATTATTATCATAATGCCATATTTATTCAACTCACCTTGTCTTGGGTTTCTTTCAGGTTTTTCAGTACTTCCAGACTGTATCCATCCGCTTGGCCTGCCGCTGTGCCGCCATTCATGTAATTACCGATGGCTAGGAGAGTTTCTAGAAGGTTCTTCAGGTAGACACTACAATTGAAGACGAAACAAGAGGCGTTCTGACTTAATTACTTTTTGATTAGGTGTACAGACTTTATATTTGCCAACCTGAAAGAGATTCTATCTGTATGATGCTACTGAGCTCCCATATTCAAACTACACATTTCCATTCATGATGCCATTTGAAAGCTACGTTATAGATACTGAAAACCAGACAACAGACTTTTCCAATATAGGATCTACATACTTGAGAAATTAGGTCGCATATTATAGATATTGTCGAGGGAACTACAGCCAAACTAAGGAGTTATTGATGTGAGGGGTGTTGTTACTGTAACGTTCTTTCTGTATTTTGCAAGAGATTCTTCCATATTTGGTATTATTTAGATGGACCGAAAGTGATACAGTTTAATAATATTTGTTTCCCCCTTTCATCTCGTCTTTCGTTATTGCACTCTATTTAATATTTGTAAGTCCAGGAACTAATTGCACTCCACATGCAATGCCACTATTTCCAGGCATATGCTTTTCAGTATTTTCCAAACTACTCTGGAACAACAACACTCAAATCGCAAACTTCTTGATTTCTCAATTACATTGTTATAGGAAAGTTACCTTGAGCATATTTCTTCACAAGCAGTACGGACATCTTTGAGCTGTTGATCTGTAAGAAGCGTGCGAATTGGGTATTTAACGTTTATATTCTGACAACATGAGTGTAAGTTCGTGGTGACATATGAAGACCATTTTAGAATGACAGTATATATTCTACCAAAAATGTCTGTGTTATCAGTTTTAGAAATAATGAGAATTTCATTCCAGAATGCTGAATGATGTTTTTGGAGAAACAATAATTTTCGTACTATCGACCAATATTTCCTTCACAGGCGTACAACGAAGAACCAACTACCACATCCACGTGTAGCCCGAAGAAAGTTGACATAGTGGTACAATTGGAAGACAACCTGATACCATGAATGTATCAACTTACCGATGTCAAAGAGGTATTCATGAATCCTCTGTTGGAATCTCAGAAACTCGGACTTTTCTCGGTAATGATCCAGTCTAGACACCTCGTACATGATGAAGTCAGGTAAGTCAAAATGACCTGTGGAGAATGTACAAGACATTGAAGTGAATCATTTGAATGGATTGTTTTAGAGCCAGTAGTTTTTATACTAGAGCCAGAAAGTCGATAACCAACGGAGATATCACAGAAAAACAGTTTATGATACACCTTGTGCCACCTCTGGGATATTCACTTACTACCGATACAGGCAGCATGATTACACATTGTGATGTAGGATATGGTGGTAATGATCTCCCGACCACATTAACAGGACTGTAGCTAAAAATGGTATGACAATAGACAGTCTATAGTAGCTGATTACCTCATGGGAACTGAGATGAGAGAATGGAAGAATCAATGCTCACCTGCCCCTTTTCGCTGAGCATGATGTAAAACCCTCTCCATATCTTTGTTAGATAGAACCAGATCCAGCAATGCGTCCGATCTGTGTAGAAGCAATGAATGCAAAATTAGCAAGTCTATCTAAATAGAACCATGAGGGCCAACACTGACATCTGATCCTGTATCCAGTCGACATTTTACCACCCTTTAACCTGAATGAAGCTGTAAGCACTTCAACTCAGGCATAGATCGTACATATGCCCCATGTTGCGGCGTTTACTCCCTCAGACGCCCTCGATGCTCGTCCAATAACATCAAATGAGTTTACACTGACCCTATCATCACAGCTCACGAGCTAGCGTATCTTATTCCGCTTAAGCCAGTGCTAAGATGCTGTGTGCTTACTTAATTGTTTCCACATGAACAGCTTCAACAAAAGCGCGACTGAGATACCAAGTTTACGTCTTAGAATCCTCCGTATTCTAGTCTGAATGTGAGGCGTGCGTATGGTTGATATTTAGTCGCGACGTCGTCGAATTTTCCCATCTCTCACATATCTTACCAATTCACTCAAAGATCCCAAACTAGAATTTATCAGTGAGGCCAGAAGGATAACATATACATTATCACACTGCAGGGTTATATATAGATTCGTGGCATATCATTTTATGGATGTAAATTCCATGGAACTCACCCGTCTTCCTCTAAAAACGTTGTCTGTAGGTCTGAGATTGACGTAAGAACGTCCTGTAGTGTGCACTTCAAGAAATGGATTTTGTTAATGAATATTTGCGCTTTTTCTCGCTCGACAACGGACACCTGAAAATGACAAAAAGACTTAAAACTAACCAAGCTTACAATACATTAATCAATGAGAGTTGGTGGGGGAATTTGGCTTAATGTCACAATCTGGTGACAGTCAGTTGGTTGGTGGAGGAAGCCGGAGTATCCGGAGAGAACCACCGCTAGTCGGCTCAATGAGAGTAGGTTTCAACATTCCCTCGCTAGAATCCAACAGCTTCATTGAAATCAACAACTGAGTGCATATTAAACGATAGCGGGTATCCTTCAAAATCAAGACACCATACTAATGGTATATTTGTTTTTTTCACAAGACACATCTAGAATCCTCGTTCCATCAACGACTAAGTCAGATAACGCTGCTTGAGACTCCGAGATAACACTGTACGGACACTTCATGCTATGGAATACATATGTCCCTATATGCTCCAAGCGACGTTGTTCTTTTATTTTGGACTACTATATATTACATGTAAAAGGTTATGTGGATTTGCCATTTTTTGAGCGAAATATTAAACTCACGTGATTTCGAGATCGTCCACGGCGAGCTACCACGTCATCGTAGAGAGACACCTGGTGGGGAAAGTCATCTGTCTCGTCGTTAAACACCCTGTAAAAAAAATTTGGAGCTTTTACATATCACATATCCTTCAAGTGTGCCGGACCTTTCAAATATCTCATGAATTAGATCGGATAAGAAAGGTATAATTTGGATCAAGTATTAGCTGTCCACCCGAAGACGACAGTTCATTTGACATCGTGTCATGTTAATAATATGTTAGCGATCTTATAAATACGACGACGTGGGAGTTTGGCTTCTTCACTTAAAACTTGACAGCATAGTTTATTGTATTCCAGGTGGCACTGTCCATATCCAAGAACATTTTAAATACGATATCACATATCAAACATTATTTGCTTTTCCTATGTCTTTGTGGTAGTTTTTTCGGGTATATAAGGCATTTTATCACAATATATGATTGGAATACCCGCTGGCGAATTAATATGTTTTATTCCTGTACTGTTCCCATGTTCGCGCATATAGTTACATGTATATCTTGTCCCCATTATTGGACTTTGGTTGCTTTCGTCGACAAGGGGCTCCTATTATACCCATACAACTAAAATGGTATTGGACCCAATTATACCCTTACCAGTATAATAGTGTTGGCGGTAATATGGGGTTTAAAGTATGGAGTTAACACCATATATCTTCCCACGTTTGAATAACCTTTAATAAAGACCAGTATAGTTGTTATAGACCAGCACGTACGCTGTAACCCGAGATTATATACATTTACCTATCCTTCTACCCTGTTTTCTTTATTTAAAATATTGCCCGTGTATTAGATTAATAGAAGGTGACAGACTCCCCAGACTCCCAGGTTTTGTCACCACTAAAATGCACTGACGGCGTACAGCAGAGATAATTGCTGAGATGTCTACTGTATCAGGTTTCTATGGCCGTGACCGAGAATCACAATGGCAGGATAACCAAAACGGGCCAAGAGGGTTGATATAACACATCGTGGCTGTCTTCCAACTTAAACTGTATAATCAAAATGCATCGGTTATTAAGATGTAAGAGAGATCTGTGAAAGGTGTATCCAGACTTTTTATATAGATGCCCGTGACATGTGAAACTAGAACAGGCTTTCCCTGGTCTGATATATGTCATACAAATTACAGACTACCAGAGGAAATGCCAGATGAGCGAGTCACCAAACAGGGATTTGTTGCAGCTTGTCTTATCTTCACTTGGAGAATATAATTGTCTGGAAAGCTCTAAGATTTCCACACAACAATAACAGAACAGCAAAAATATCTGCGAAACTTTTATACGAACTGGCAGAGGATGACCAAAGCACAGATCGAACGATTGCATCTCAAGCTAGTGATAATTTATACATATGTGCACCTACAACCCTATAATGGGAAATAACAGTACAATGAAATTTCTATCCTGAGTGTATACACTTACTGTTCGATAATATCCACGTCTAATTTAGGTTCAGCCATCGTATGCCAGATAGACAGTTGACTTCCTGGTGTACCTATGCATGGATGAACCAAATTGTATTATATTGGAAATATATGCTGGATTTGGGTACTTTGAACACAGGTCATTATAAATATATAAATGCTAATAACAATTTGATAAACAAATTTACATGATTTGGAACATGTTTAGCAACCAGTATGCCTAAGTGCTGTCGTATAATTTGCATGCATATCGACAAGAATTCAAAACAGTTTGAAGGCGGAGACTTATTGTTACATGAATTCCATCCTATTGTTTCAGTGAGCAACTCTACAGTGTAAATGATGTAAATGATGTGGTCGTGATTTGTTTGTTTGAGTGAGCAACTGTACAGTGTAAATGATGTAAATGATGTAAATGATGTGGTCGTGATTTGTTTTGATTATTCTCATATGTTTGGTTCTTCATTGTAGTTTATAGTCCAAATACTTTGATGATATAAGCATGTTTTTTTTAAGTTATGCGTACCAAGGTCACTAAGTATGATTCGTTTCCAGGGGATGTATTTCATTTTTCTCCTGGGTTGTACTATGGGTTTGTTTGGGTACACCTTGTTCCCTCTACTCGGTCTGGGTGGCAACGGCGGAGGAACATCCGGGTCTTGTGTCGATCCTGCCCAAGCGCGTTCTTGGTCATGTTTACCATCTGCTAAAATGAGAAGGGGAATCATTGGATCGAAGGAAAAGTTTCCCCTTATATGTGGGTTCCTGCCTCGAACAAAATGTTTTTATTACACATTGATAATAAATGGTTCACAATTTTGAAAATAACTGGTTCACAATTTTAATAGTAAAAAAAAAGAAGAAAAATAAAAATTAATAAAAAATACAAAAACAATACAACATCCAGATTATGATAATAACTATATTAGAACTTTGTTAACTTAATCTTCGTTATGATTACTAACAAATATCAGAATATATATATTAACATTTTCCAGAGAAATAATCTTTGGTGGTACATGTCGCTTTGTGCATTTTTCCTTACTCATGCATGACCTTTATAACATACATTGCACCATTCGGCAGTCTTATAATTTTGTAATTTTTCTGTGGAGACATAATTCCATGGCCTAAGTCTGGCCTATTTACAACAGCCTGGCTATCCTCCGCCCTCGAGGCACAGATTGACAAATTGCAATTCGATGTTTCTTTAAAATATGTACCATAGAAAGCAGAAATCGCTAACGGGTATTATTAATCACCTGTGGACAGGTACAATACAGGTGCGAATATGCTTTAATTACGGCCGGAGGGTAATGGTGTATATACAGGTATTATATGTTCTACCTTTCTACAAGGTTGATTAATAATTTCTATGCCTTCTTTCTATATGGGAAATGCAAATTAACTATATAGGGGCACAGTATGGATTGTGCTACAATAATACAGCATCAGCTCCATTCACTAGTTTCATTCCATGTTTTATTTTTGAAATGAACTTTCTTGTCATTGACCTTGACTGTAGGTAATTTGGTCAGACGCTGGGTATCTTTGTGTAGAACTAGTTATAGTTCTCATTGCTCAATATGTGGGTAAGTGCATATGGGGAAGCCATTCCTGTGAATAATATGCTGAACTTTGTATCAATGCATCAGCTCCATTCAGTATTTTCATTTTATTTTTGAAATGAACATTTCAGTCATTGACCTTGACTGTATGTAATTTGGTCCGACGCTGGGAATCGTTGTGTTGGCGCGATAAGCCGGGGTCGTGGATCCGAATCCCGCTGACGATCAATTTATTCTTTCTCTCTCAAATATCATATCATATGTATATGTGCTCAGTGGCGGACTATACGCCATACCAAATATCATTTCTTCATTATAAAGCCAGTTGCGCACATTGCAACACCGAGAGAGAAGGTTGGTCATCACGTGAACAATCCCCGGGTGTAATACCTATGGGCCGCTATAGCTCAATCGGTAGAGCACTGGCTTTATTCTTTCTCTCTCAAAAATCAGTTCATTTGTGTAGTACTTGTTACAGTTCTCATTTGCTCAATATGTGGGTAAGTGCATATGGGGAAGCCATGCTTAATATGCTGAAGTTTGTATCAATGCAAGCATATCACCTTTCAATCTCAGTAAACTCAGATATAATATCACCTGTTCGCCTGATTTATCATCTTGGTTTACCTAGATTGGTTACCTATATATATCTTCAAATATGACACTAACTTAAAACAATATTATTATTCGTCCAATATTTTCCAATGTAGCTAGTTCAAACATTCTATGCATATACAGCTCATAGGAGACCCGTGACAGGTACTACCCGAATTTACCTAGCCTGTGGGCGTGGGAGACCATTGGGAAGCGACATTAGTGCATGGTATAAAGTGAATCTTTATTTCGTCAACCTACCGGGAACAAAATGTTCAATGAATATAATTTTAGGCACTTACCTAAGGCTCCAAGGAGACCAGTCTTCCCAGGGATGATACCATAGGGTGAAGATTTCGTGCTCGAGTTCTCCAACATTTCGGCGATACTTCGTAATTCATGCATCTTATTCATAAGTTTATTGATTCTGTCTTCGTATGTTCTCAAGATATGTTGATGTTCTTTCTTCATTCTTTTCATTTCTTCCAAGAGTTGCTTTTCATTGTCGGAGTAGGAAAAGTTTTGGTCAACAAAACGACGTGACGCCGGATCGCCACCGACGCCACTTTCGGCACCGCTAGACGCATGGCTGTTATACGTCCCCGGCGTGTTGGAGGATATGTCATATTCGAAAGGCGGCATGTGCATGTTAAGGCGACCAATGATGTAAGTATCCGAAGCCTCTTCCGGTATGACAGAATGATCACGTGACGACGCCATTGGAGTAGACTGTAGCGACTTGTGATACAGTCTGTCCCTTGATTTGTACTGTGAGTATGGATCGGCTGAGCTGTCCGTTGACGTAGTACTATTACGTTTGTTGTTCCAGTAGTTGGAATTATGTTTTTGAGCTGGTTTCTTACAATCTTCGGGAAAGTTTTTCTCTAAATCCCTAAAGAACGAATCAATTAAGTAGCCACTGGTACCACTCTCTTTATTAAGTAATCGCCCTTTGACGTCGTCTAGAAGCTGCTGGTCTAGGTTATCACTATATCTATGTTGTCCATCTAAGCTAGTCCTGTGAAGCGGAGGATAATAGGAATTCGACATTATAGCACTATGACTGCAGCCTTTGCTTGGCACATTGTCGTCTTCTTCCCAGCGGTAAAGATGTGAGGAGTCTTCGAATGTCGTCCAACCGAAAATGCTCTTGATACAGCCTAAACGAAACAGACGCTTTGCAAACTTGAAAGCTGAAGCCCTACACTTGAACCTCCGTGGGGAGGTATATAGAAGAGCGGAGACTAGTGCTGAACCTTTGAACACCTGGTTATTGTTTCCTGACAGCTTCCGCCGTCCATCCATCTACAATAACAAAACAGAAGAGAAATGTTAGATACATAAAACACATGGAACTATTTGAGGATGAAACCACTGGCGACATTTCAGTATTAATTATAACCTTTCAAGCAGAAGAATGGAACATATGTTGAAGGTATAGTCTAAACGAATGATTTCCGATGCATGACTTCAAGGTGGTTATTTAGTGAAGTCAGATAGAACTCCTGGGCATAAGCATCAGTGACCATCAAAGCGGGATGGCTATAGATCTAACTTTGGAACCGACTCGGATAGTCAATGAACTTTTCACTGATTTGACAATAAAGACCTTTGGCCGCAGTTGTCCTCATCCAACAGCCATGTCATACATTTGAGTTGCTGGTATAAACGATCAGTCGACATCATACATAATGGGTCTGTACGCTAATAGCTTCATTGAATGTTACACGGCTTCGAATGGTCGATTGTGGAAACGTGGAAATAGAGTTGGGTTCGAATGGAGGACTTGACGACTTTATCTGTCAGTATCATCAACCAGGTAGGTAACTATGTCCACATTCACTTCAGTTAAGTTTTCTAGTTCCTAGTTTTCTGGTTCCTTACCTTACGCCGAACAGTATTATTGTGAAAACTGCGATACGACAGTCCAGTCCAATCCCATAATTTGTGTCAAGGTACACCCGACACCGACAACCTCAAGAGGCTTACTTTGTGTAGTGAGTAGATGCCAAATTCATTTAGTTATTGAATGCGTTTATCGTGGATAAATACCAAAAGAATGCCCAGCCACACTCCACTGAGCAACATAATATCCTGGAATGGTGCCAAGACTATAGAGCGTACATTTCAATGATACTTATTTCTAGACTTTCCAATAACAATAACCAAGGCTATATTTGCAGAAGTACTTTCTCTCATTCTGGCCAAGTGAGAAAGAAACCATGAATATTTCAATATATACAAAGTAAGAAGGTAACCCGTTAATAGTACAAGGTCGAAGTGAAATAGCCAATGGGAGACAAGGAAGTGGGTACAGTATGAATCCATCGTTAATACAGGTGCGTGAAATGTACAGGTGTTGTACTTGGAATGGCAATCATGTTAACGTGGTATGTTGTTGAACAATCCAGCCGGTTTTGGCACATTGCAGAGAGATTATTTGCTAATCCAGCTTTGTAGTCTATAATGGTGGATTAAAATACAAGTTAAGTATCGGTAAGTGAAAGCACTGCCTTTTATCGGAAGCCTTGGAAAACGGTACGTTTCAAGTAGACAGTCAACTTGAGGGGGCTTCCGGGTTCACATTGCTCCAGGTCAACCTGAAAACGTTGGTTAATTAGGCTGTCAGGTAAAGTTTGTCGGTCTGAGCGAACGTGACTTAAAGAAAGGTAAAGGATCCACGAGGTATTGGCATCTTAGTGTTGGGGGATACGAGACAATGGGTGTCTACAGTCACAGTAAAACACAGCCAACGACAACATCAACTACAGACAAGACCATCTAAAATAGTTTGGCATGACCGACAGCACAAATATTACAGGGCGACATCACAATAGATGTGTCTCGAGTACATGTTAATTAATCTTTATTGTAATCATTATGGTATTTCACGAATCGATAAAAATGTTCAGTATTTGTAATGTTACATCATCTATTGAGTCAATATGAATATGTAACGATAATATTTTGTTTGTCGGCGTCGGTGGATGAGTGGATATAGGCCATAAATTTATACTTCCATCTGACTGCTGTGGTGGAATAGACGCCATCATCACTCTTAACATTGTTAATGTTTTAATTCTTCGCAAGGACGTGACGTGGACTCATGCTCCACCTAAAAGTGGCCCATTTTCACGTAGAATTGATTAATTTTGATTAAAGTGATTATATCGCTCTCCGTGCAGTCTGTCCATATAGAAACACCTCCATGAACCGCCGTTATTTCATTCCACAGAAATTGTTCCCTGTCATCATATAAAGCATGAATTCCATTAGAACTTGTCCTACAATTTTTGCTTTTAAACGTGAACTACGAAATTTATCTTTGCTGACTAAGCCTCACACATGGAATTATGTAGGTTCTCGTAAAGAAAATGTATTTCTATGTCGACTTAGAAATGGATGTAGTAACTTGAAAAGGCACTTGTTTGATAATTTTTTATCAGAAAACACACAATGTAATTGCGGCCACTGTGATGAAACTGTTACACATTTTTTGTTTCATTGTCCATTATTTACAACCCAAAGAGCTGATCTCTTAAATAATCTTTCGACCATCTACAATCTAAATCTACCAACAGCCAGAACACTCTTATTTGGTGACCTCGACAAAGATGAAGCATCTAATATATCAATTCAAAAATATCTTGGAAATTATATAACAAACACTAAACGATTTCAATGACCATTTCAAATACATTCAAAATTAAGCGACCATTGCAAATTCTAACATTGTGACATCCTGAGTTTCTCTAAACATTTAAGGATCATCTTAAGTAACACACAAATGGAACACGATTTTATATATAATTATTATTATTATCTATGTAGTATCTTTAATTGTTTATTTTTCAATGCTTACTGGCCTCCTCTCCTTATTTCTCTTATTGGGTTGGGTTTTTTTTCTGTAAATTTTCTGATGTATTTCATTGTATGTGGGAGACGCGCTATAAGCTTGACTTACTGCGCTCCCATCACTCTGGTGTAAAATAAAATAATTTAAACCAAAGCATGAATTTCTGGGCAAACCGAGCATGGAATTCCATTTGTCCAGGCCTTGACGTACATGCCCAGAACATGTCCAGATTGTGAGACCTATGGTGTCATTCTCTAAAGTTTAGTAGTAACCGGGATATTTACGGGTGTCTATGAATGTAACTCCCGCCTTATCGGGTGGATCTTCTTCAGTATCATAAATGTTATCGTTTGTCCGCTAGCACCATGGCTATCAACCGTTATCATCAGTGAATAAAAACATGACTTCAAAGCGCCCACAAATATCTCACCTGAAATATATGACAGTTAGATGTCACAAGGTCAGAGATCGGTCAATTTCTTTCATCCTTTTCTCCATCTCGGCAAAAAACCCACACACTGTGTTTATGTAGGAGGTGGGGGGTGGGGGGGGGGGGGTATACGTTGACATGAAATTGACTTCGCGAGTCATACAACCAGATACAAGTCCTGTTTATTCAACATGTCTGTTACCTTTCAATGATAACATTGCATTTCACCGATCTATCCATGCATCTCAATCGTGTGTCACAGATTTTGTGAAGCGGCAGGTCTAAATAAACGTTACCAGATCTTCTTCGGTGCAATGCGAAAGGTAACCCACTGAGTGAGTCAGCCGTGTAAGGCAATTGTGATATCGAGTTCCCTTGCCTCAAGGAGATATTTCGAAAGTATTTTTGTCGCAACTTCAACTTTGAAGATGTCTGTATTTCACGCCTGGGGCAAGGAAATTCTATATATGATATCGCAGTCACCGAGTACAGGTCTATGCCCACATTGTGCTGTCTCCTGTTTTCTGTTGAACACTCCGTGATAACGCATGTGTCAGGAGAATAGAGATAAACCCTGTGTCTATTTAAATTGAAGCAAAAACTGTAGGTATTACACCATTAACCATACAACTGACACAAATCATCCCAGACGGAACAATATTAAACTGAGCAAAAACACGCTTAAATGTTCAGTGTTTCGTTAATAACACGGAATTAAGATATACATGTAGTGTAATTTATATTTGTGTATGTGTATCAACATTTTAACGCACTAAACGACAATGACATTTTGGCCCCGTATCAACTATTTTATTTGTCATGGGGTGGTAATATATCAGTTTAAGTACTCGTATATGGCACATGTCCTCAATGACAGTCAAATAGCTTGGGTAATATTTTGCAGAGCAGCCATGAGCACCTTAAAGCCCGTGCCCCGTACAACCAACCCTGTAACTGATATAATTAGCCAATATTAATTAAATATATATATTTGCCTTAATATCAACCTTTAACAGACCATGTTAGTCAATGTCAATCAATGAACCAGCATATATTATAGATTTCTGTTGGATCAAACTATGTTTTGTTGTACCTGTGTAGCAAACCAGCCTAACCTCTGTATCAAGTTATATCGACATACATACCAAATGAACTCCACAGCAAATACATCTTCGGTAATGGTATCCTCTTGGTAGCGTATACTTAATTAAGGTGCAAACGTTGTGGAAAAAGCTCGAGATATAATGTGATGTCAGTGAGACAACATATTTCTACTGAGACTGAATGATCCAACCATATGAGAGACAGCAGTGTACTGACCCATCATCACTGGACACTAACTTGCCCGTCCTACCTGCCTGGACCTTATGTGGCCTAGTATCCCCGGGGCCCTATACAGTAGCACCGTTGGTGGTGACCCGATACTATAGTGTCGTCCATACAGGGCCGTACATGAGGAACCAGGACCTGTCATAGCCTGTGTGTAGGTCTATTGTAGAACTCTTCAACAGAGACATGCACTTCCAATTTAGGAAAACCGACCTGACTGTTTACTATTCTATGTGCAGATGAATAGTCTCCCCTCGTTCTAATCAGGGGTAGTAAACCTGACCGCCCCTCGGACAATGAAGAACAGCGGGTTAACGGTCATTCCAACACCTCTGTGCACTGCTTCGAGAAATTATAACCTTTAAATTGTCCGATTAATTTAATTGTTCCGGAATTGGTTTTATGTTCTGTCCATGCTAGTGTGAGGGATGACAACCATAGCCAAATTTCTGACAAAGTTATTCTATTGTCACTCAAATTTGTCCGGTGTTTACGGTTAAATAAAGGAGAATGTAATGCAATCTTAAACACATACAATAAATAGTGGAAATAAATTATACGGTTAAAAAATAAAAATAAATAAATAAATAAATGATCAAAACATGATCAGTTTTGACTTTAGAAATGTTATAATGTCAAAGACACATTGGACGAGATGAAAATATGAGCGCGCCCCTTTAAATAAAAGTGGCCTCGTCCCTGTAAAATTCAATTCATCTTTTGGACTGGTGGCCTAGTATTATTACAGGCGTGTCGTGGCATGTATGCGATAGACTGCATATAGCTTGTTTGAAGAAAACATGGAACGCATGTTTGCTCCATGATCAAATAAAATAAATCCCGGATTATAGCTATGAAGGAATGGTATTGTGTAGGCGCATATAATAGCCAATTCATTTGAAGTCTTAATACTTTTTCAAAGTCTTTCATGCCGTTTTCTGTCGCTAGAGCCCGGGCAATGCTAGGAAGATGACTGGAGTACATCATTGCTGCATGCATATCGTCGTGAGCCAGACGGCGTATCCCAACGTTCTACAGGCGTATTAATGATTCTGGTCATCAAGAATGTCCATCAAATGACAGCAGCCGTGGTTCATTTTTAGTGATCCATTATTGTGACTGCTTTTGAACCTATCAGCGCCCATTATCATGGCCTCAGATTGTATCTCCTGCTCTCACATATCGACGATTTAGGAGGTTACAAACTCTGACATTGGTAGAATGTCAGCGCCCTGAATATACATATCTACGAAGTAAAACAACTGATGCAAGGTGGCAGCGTTTAGTTTATCAAAACTCTTTAGTTATCCTCTGGGGTCGAGCGGTTTTGTGAAAATTTCCCACCGATCGTCCCAATTAGAGAGATTATTATAATCTTAAGCCGATCGAAGACTCTTCAGGGGCTTGAGTAAAGCTGGCGGTTCCGGTCATCCTGTCTGTACAATTCAATATGATAGACTGGAACCTGCCGTCCTGGATAGATTACGGTTACTCAAGAAAGTTAATCCACTGAAAACCATGGTTGGTCATTTTAGCAAACTCTCCCATCTGCCATTAATTCGGCACCCCACTTGTCATTACGGACCCCGCACAATCAGAATGAATAGGGCAGACTTGAAGTAGAAAACCAAATATGAATGAAGATGTGTGCTTTACACTTGAAGGTTTGTGAGTAAAGATTTGTGTAACGGGAATTCTAATGACATGTCATGTTACCTGAAGTTTATTATAGCAGTTAATTAATGGCTAAACATGGGAACTAGACACTTATGTATACGTATATTGTGCGGCTTTAGAAATATACAACAATATAAAATGTAACTAACAGTGAAAGACGGAAATTGAAATAGAAAGTATCCGATTCATATTTGTTTTGTACATATATCATTGATGTAATTTATCGCCAATTGATCCAGGACGAATTGTAACCGACTACGGATATCTTATCAGTAAACGGTATATACCCCCTCCCAACATATTTTCAGACTGAAAATGATATGTTGTCTATTTTTTTCCTAATAAAGTTTAAAAATTCCATTTTGTTATAAGATGTATACTACACACAGAACGACTTATAGAATTATCCCCGTAAGAAATAGCATGGTTTTCTATATAATGTAGTTCTGATCCCAGATTCACATATATGCTATATAAGTGTATTGTGTTTATTGTCTTGTAGTCCTGGTTTCAAAGTCATGCAAAAAGTTGCAGAGTCAAATGAATGTGGAACAAATGAGACTGATAAAAAACTTTTACTTCATGACTTAGAGTAAACAAATGTCGAATTAAGTATTCCTTCGCATCTTTGAATATACATGAATTTTGACAGTTATGGGGCATTTTCTTTGCGAACTAACTTTTTTGTCAGACAAATGTAATGTCCTGTAGGTCACATTTTTAGCGAGGACCCCCCTTACCCCCCCCCCCCCAACATTCCAACACTGCATATAAGCGATGGTCACATTTACATAGCTATTTATTAATTATTTACTAGTAAATTCTTTAGATACATCCGCCTTGGTTGAGTAGTGTGCTCCCAACTTTGAATAGAACATGTATCAAACATGAAACGCATTAAAGTATATATGGTTCTCCTGAAATCAACCGGGACCATTTACAAATGAACAACATTGATTAACTAATGGACTAATGGAGCCGAAATTAATGTTACATATGATAAACGCTCTCTATGAAAAATATACTTGTCTTATATATCACATCTTATCTATGTCAAACACATGGTAAAGTAGAAAGGGATGGGGAGTGTGGATGGGGGGGGAGGGGGGTGAGAGGCAGTCGAGGCAGGCAGGCAGCGAAAGCGCGAACACGCGCCACACACACTTTGACCCGTTATTAATTAACACCTATTTAGGAAGGCCGGTGCAGTTAATCTGATAAGTAACTGTGACAAAAAGTGAAAGTAATATCAATTTAAATATGAAAAATCTGCGATAAAGTGTCATATGGATGTGACGTGTATACACACGACTTGATATCAATTATCGATCGGTGTCACTTCTCATTGATAAGTGACTAATACTTATCAAAAGTAATCTATATCCGTGTAACAGATCTTCATTAACTCAGTGTGGTCATGGTGAATGTCTACTGTTTATAAACCAAATCCTCCTGGTCCTTGTATGCTATCAACACAACATCAAGAGCTAATCATCATTTGCCAATTCGAAATGGCGACTATGCAGGTCCCCGAAATTATTTATCACGTGGTTCGGTGGATGCTAGCGGGTTTCATTGTTTTGCCCCGATGTATATTTTGAATGAGAGAACATTAGCTTTATAAACCCAAGAATAGTAAAATATTCAAAAAAACATTTATGTGGTACACTCCAAATTCCCATAGCCATACATATAAATTTTGGTACAAAACCATTCCCCCTTCCTCGAATCGTTATTGGCAAATGCTAAGAATAGTAAACGTAGGTGTAAAGTTTTCAACCATTATAGCACATTATGTTTCCACTATGTTTTAGGTTTAGTAAATACTGGGTGGGGACGTATAACAAAATGTGTGATTTTATATACCTAATGTAGTCATTATTTTGATAGAGGTATTGCATCAGTACCAGTACAATTACCCAGTTTTCACAGATCTACGACAGCCACGTTGTTACTCTCGACATTTTGAATGAGTCAAAGATATAATCTTGATGTTTGCAAACGCCACCCCTGAAGAGAACTTGCGTGTGGTGTTTACTGTATAACGACACACATAAGTGCGAAATACATGCCTGATCCCGGACTATGTGTACAATATCGTTTCAACTAAAGCATATGCTATTTACATCTATTTTATGTGGCTCTATTCCTCCGACTTCAATACGGTACTCGTTCACACCGCGACCGAATAATGAAGGTGCAACCTGCCTACTTCATATATCTTTTATCAATCCATAAGTAATAAACGTTAAAATGAACCGTTTGGAGGGCCCTCGTTAAACAATTGGATTCTGATCCAACCTGTCCCCCATAATGTAATGACATGTTAAGAAACGTGTCGGAATATTGTGTGGTTTCTATTATGTCCACCGACGTTCAAGTTTCTTATAAGAAAACTATGTCCATAAACATGGCTGAGTCACAACACTATGAAGAGCAAAGCTTCCGCATCGGTGCTGCGACGGATAGTCATCTCAGTCACAGCTTTTAGCTAAAGCACACATCCGTACCAACCCGGCCGTCTTTTCGTGTCAAGCTATAAAACAATATTCAAGAAAACCTATTTGAGAAAAAAGGAGTACGGATCAGTGATACAGGTTTAACGATTATCTTTATTATGTCCAATAATAATAATAATTATCTTTATCTTTGACGGAGTTGTGTGCTAATATTGTCGTATGAAGTAAGTATTTCGCTTATGGAACTTATTCGTGAACGAGGGCTGAATACTCCATGCCGGATATGACACTGGTATATACATGTAGGTATAAACTCATTCATAAATTCAATGTTTGAAAATTCCAGAAAAGTTATATACATATGTTGAGTTATTCTGGCATATCATACATTTTCTCTAGCAGCCTACATGTAAAACTGAAGATAATGGATGTTTGTTTGGGCTTGGAGACACAATTATCTATACTGCACTTCTATTCGTTGTCTAGCTTTGAAAGGGGATACGTATATGCTTCAGTGAATAACACAAACACACGGCAAATAGACATCCACACATATATAGTCGTAATCAAACAGTTGGCGATAGGAAAGTTTCCAGTATATCGTATGATTCGGCCTATATTTTGGTGTTTGTGTCTTTCATTTTGCTTGTTAGTTCAGGTCATAAGGACTTTCTGAACATGAACATGCGAATGCAACTATAAGATATAATTCTAGTCACTGATGCTCAGAACCTGGATATAGAAAGACATTTAACGCCTAGTACCATTTGCTATAGCCAAACATTTAACGGCATAAGGCATAGTGACTGGAATACTATGGATCAAATGTTGCCATTCATTTCAGGCATTAATTATTCCGAATACAGTAATACTAAGATTGGCCTTTCACCATTTTTTGTGAGAGTATCCTCTGCCATAACGTCCCAATTTCTGTCTGACTTCCAGAGCATAATCTATACCGGGTAACTATTGTGCATCTCAGATGGACATGTTAGACAATTGCATATTCTTAGACATCGGAACGGCTGATGTTTTAAATTCGTTTCATTGATATTTACATTTCATATTTTATTTATTTGTATTTTTAAATATTGCACCTTAAATGAACAGTAAATTCTAGCATAAATCAACACTGCTGTAATCGTTGAATCCTTCTCAGAGCAAACTGTAGCATAATAAGTAACAACGATGGCCTTCTAACTGTTCAACTGATTACAGGTGTGTATCAACTTAAACACAAAATGAATGAAGAGAAAATTGACCACCCGGATATTGATACGATCCACTGGCAAGAGAAGACTTTCTGATGGATGGGTGAATGAATATCCACGGACAGGGCTAAAACTGGAAACGCCGTGAAAAGGCACCTATTCTTCGTGAACAACGAACAGGACTACTCCGTGCTCAATGGCTAGACGGTTTAACACAATAGGTGTGGACTGAAGAGGAAAAAACTCTGGGGTATTCACTGTGATAAAAATATTCTCATACAACTGAATGATACCGACGCTTTCAATGTAGGGCACACATCCTTAAGCAACCAAAGAGCACAGAGAATATGACGGAGATATTTAAGGGTAAATTGGCCGAGGTGCCTGATGTCTACCATATATACGTAAACAGAATGTCAGCGATTATTGATACTAACCAATCTGTACTAGTTAATACGAAAATAATAGCTGTGATATCATTTTATTCCTTCAGAAATATTCAATTTATAAATGTGTATTCAGATTTTCCCTAACTCACCTGTAAGTGTTACACACATGTAATTATAATGACTAACTCTTAAGTCCTTCAGTCATAGCTTAAACCATGCACAGTTATTGGTAACCACAGTTCCGTTCATTAGCGGGGAGCATGTAGGACACTAAGTGCGGATTAAGTTTAATGTGGCATGAACATCCAGAGAAATAGAATACGATGTTCAGTCATTGATATGCGTATAATGAGATATTAGGCTAAATAAACCTCACCACGATGTTCTGAGATAATCAATAAACAGATATTGAGATAACTCCATCATCGCGTAGTTACAACAACCAGATGGTCAAGATACTATACAACATTATAGAGCCATAAGAAACCGTACATAGACCTCTGCTATTCATAAGCATGCTTCACAAAAAGTGGACTTAGTTCAGGGAAACATAGAAAACTGGAACCTACAGTTCTTGTTTTTTTTCGTATGATAGCTGATCATCTACAATACATGTGAACAGACATGTGACGCTATGTCACAGAATACACCTGAATCCAAACACTGATATATCACAGTTACATGAGTTCACGACGTTCTACAATATAAAACAAGAAGTATATACGTACATCTGTGTATATATTCATGAAATATATCTCACGAGCCTTCTACCCCAATCTGAAGTCAATTGTAATTACTTTTCCTAAAAATCATTTATAAAACGGAAACGATATACCTGAACTTTGAATTACCTGAGATTTCATGTCAAACACTGTAGATGATCAGACATATAGATAATATATACAGGCTGAACACGGTAGATGACCAGACATATAGATAATATATACAGGCTGAACACTGTAGATGATCAGACATATAGATAATATATACAGGCTGAACACTGTAGATGATCAGACATATAGATAATATATACAGGCTGAACACTGTAGATGATCAGACATATAGATAATATATACAGGCTGAACACGGTAGATGATCAGACATATAGATAATATATACAGGCTGAACACTGTAGATGATCAGACATATAGATAATATATACAGGCTGAACACTGTAGATGATCAGACATATAGATAATATATACAGGCTGAACACTGTAGATGATCAGACATATAGATAATATATACAGGCTGAACACTGTAGATGATCAGACATATAGATAATATATACAGGCTGAACACGGTAGATGATCAGACATATAGATAATATATACAGGCTGAACACTGTAGATGATCAGACATATAGATAATATATACAGGCTGAACACTGTAGATGATCAGACATATAGATAATATATACAGGCTGAACACTGTAGATGATCAGACATAGATAATATATACAGCTGAACACTGTAGATGATCAGACATATAGATAATATATACAGGCTGAACACACTTCAGATGATCAGACATATAGATAATATATACAGGCTGAACACGGTAGATGATCAGACATATAGATAATATATACAGGCTGAACACTGTAGATGATCAGACATATAGATAATATATACAGGCTGAACACTGTAGATGATCAGACATATAGATAATATATACAGGCTGAACACTGTAGATGATCAGACATATAGATAATATATACAGGCTGAACACGGTAGACTATCAGACATATAGATAATATATACAGGCTGAACACTGTAGATGATCAGACATATAGATAATATATACAGGCTGAACACGGTAGACTATCAGACATATAGATACTATTACGACGTATATATGACAGGTGTCGTTCGTTACTAATTACCCGGACGACACTAGCCCGAGATTATCTAGGTAACAAGGTGTTTAAATTTATTAACCGGGGAAATAAAGAGTAAAGTATGGTATGCTTGATTATATCAGTGCAGATTGTAGTAGAATATCCTTACATAGTGGGTGTACATCCTCTACTCTATATGGATCATGCCAATACCATTCAACTATGGCCTATATAATATAGATAAAAGACCTTACCTTTGCTAAGGCTGATCGGACACTCTCCAGATCTAGGTCAAAACGTGTTGAAGATACACAATACGTTATGGGATACCTGACCGATACTAATGTCCTCTTGGAAAAGTTGGGATTAACCGATCGGTCTGTCATAGCCGGTAATTTCTGAGAACGAGCGAAATAATTCTGTGAGCTTTTCATCGTGAACATTTTCTGCAACAGATCCCGATATTGCCGTGTTCTGTTCTGCAGCTATTCTAGCTCATCTGACTGCGTCTACTGCCAGCGATTTGTCGAACACGCGACCACACGCTCATTATATTATTGGCACAGGAAACGCCGATGACGAAGACATCGTCTAAAGACCATAGGCAACCCCGAGAAGCTCGTCAGTATTGCTATCTGTTATTGCCTATTCATAATATCGTCACTGAGAAATGTCAACAAGACCGACTAAAAGATCTTCCCCGACACCCTTAATTCTGTACACTTCTGTGAGCCACCCAGCTACTCAGCCACTCTGCAGCCGGTTTGTCAGAAACGTCTCCTTTCCTTCTTCCTATTCGCTTCCTCCGAACCTTTCAAGGCGGATTGTCAGTCTAATTAGGGATACAAAAATTCAACTGTGCCACGATACAAAGCAATCCCGGTATGATGCATTTAAAACCACTCGCCCTTAAAACCCTGACTCGGAGCATTGAAGCGTTCTGTCGCTAGACGTTACTCCGATTGGCAATTGCACATCAAGGGTGCATCTGGGACTGACAGTGCAGTCTGCTGATGACATACGAGATGGTAGCTTAGCCATAACGCACGCAGTAAGATTGATCGCTGTTTTTATTCCCCGTGGTTATTTCCCTGAATATTATGAGGTGAATCCCCTAATTATTCCAATTTTATTCCATCTGAATTTTTTTCAGCGTTCCCTTTGCCACTTAAATAGTTATAGACGACTTTTTATTATCTCATCTGTGACGAAGCGTTGTTTTTTCATTAAAAATGATATTGAAATAATTCATACTGTCCACACACATCCAATCGATGCTGCTTTGGGACACAGTACCATGGTCACGTGTCCGACCCTTCTTAAGCACGCGCTGGGTGGGAGAAATATATGAATAAAATTGAATATTAAGGGTCGACACTACGACACCTGATGCCCGCGGCTAAAATTAATATCAAGGCGGGTTTTAATGAGCCAGATAATATCCAATGGATATCCAAAGTGTAGATCCAAAAATTATTACAGTTTCAAGTTTATATTTCTTCAGTCATATTATATTAAACTATTCGAAGCAGTATATTAAATATTCGAACCCTAGATCACATTAAAGGGAAGTTAAGACAAGGGTTAACCATAGCATACGTCTAGATTGATTGATTGATAGCCTAGAATCATCAGATCGATTTTTGTTGTTTGTTCTGCATGTATGTTGTGCAAACTCAGTCTTGGATTTGATAATCTGAGCCTATCTGGTTACTATATTGTGCACATACATGACTGGAGATAGGTGAGTAAGACAGTACAGGTCAACATGATTTTTGTTCAATAGCAGCTACAAGTGGAGAATTCTTTACTTTATGATGGGTGATCCTTTCCATATTGCCGAAGGAATCGACTGTAGAAGAGAAAAGCGTTTACTCTGAATTTGTCGGAGCAAATGGGCTTGCAGGAGGCCGCAGCCAACATCAATCACCAAACTCTGAGCGTCACGGGTTCGATCCTTACAACACTAGTACAATGTACTAATATATGTGTTTTATCGTAAAATGATAAAACAGACAGCCTTGTCACGAAAAGAACTTCGCTCGTTAGTTTCTTCGTCTTTCGGTATGGAACGACATGAGGGGAAATAACAACGGTAAATTTAATGACATGATGTAACAACACTAGCGCACACAATCCATCGCCAACCGCCTGATAGACAACCTAATGTTATCCCCTGCATCTGGCAACCCTCCGCACCCCATTCTCAGTGTACATAGACAAACGCCATGTGTGTACCCTGGGATCAAGGTAACAAAGACAGATTAAGATGCGATTCACCTTTGTCTAAATAAGTGATCACCTTTAACATGTTAGAGCGCCAAGGCAGACAGTCTGTTTGACTGTACCGTAAAACCTCCAATTCCACGACTCTTCTTGCATTGTTCAGTGTTACTTGTCATGAGGTTTGAGTCTTATAAAATGATATTAGTTCATAGCATCTCAACAAATATTTAACTCTGGCGATTACGACGTTTAATTTTTTATCAAAGCCGTTATTTATCACTGACTAATACAGGTGAAAATATAATAGAAAAATAACCAAACACGATCATGACATAACAAGAATGTATAGAGCCTGTGATAATAAAATCTGTTAGAAGAACGAATTCAAGTTTGGCTCAAGCAATGGTGTTTTGCAAGAGTTTACGGCATTTATCATCTGATTCAGCCACAAATAGAGACAGAAATTCTCCACATGTCTGCATCAATTTCTCGTTTGATCTATGAAAGGCAAAGCTGACAAAAAAGTAATGTTAAAGTTTGAGCTTCACAAACGGTATTTTTCAAGGAATTCTCGAAATTGTTGTTGTTGTAAAGATCAGAAATCAACTGCACCCACTTATTGACGGATGAGGGATATAATTGTTTGACAATTTTAAGCATGTGGCATTTCTTAACCCTCAGTTCTCTGTGTTGTATCATCGATAAAGACACTGAAAACATAAAGAGGGCGAAAATACGTGACCCTCGGTTTAGAATGACTTTCTAAATTGGAGCAATATGCAAAAGGTGGAAAAAATGACGACATCTGGCGACTAGAAATGAACCATATGACTTCATAGGCAAGCTTCCATCGGCACCTCACATTCAGACCCAAGAATACGGTGGATTCTTGGATGTAGCTTTAGTTACAACACATATAAGGGAAGTGGGAAGAGGTGCCGACATACTGACTGCGTCACATGACTTCACAGAATAGTCTACTGGTTAACCTATTCTAAAGCACACACCAAGAATCTAACGATTCGTGGTATGTGTTGTATCTCAGGTACGCTTTTATTGTACCTGTTCATGTGGCAACTTGGATGATATGACCACACGGCCCCTAGCACCGGCATAAGCGGTATTAGATACAAATCTAGAAAGCTATGATGGAAATGCTCCGACAACTCGTATACTGGTAATTGGTGAGCTGTATAGCTGTGACAACTCGTACATCAGTCATACTCGTCTCAGCCGCGCTTCTATTGCAGCCGTTGCTCTGGATACTATGAAGTAACTACACGGCCCCTAGCACCGGCTTAATCAGCTTAGATACGCTAGCTCGGGAGCTGTGATGACAAATCAGCTAAAAATATAACTCATCTGATGTTAATGGATGAGCATCGAGGACGTCTGATGGAGTAAATGCCTCAACATGGGATAAAACTGGTAAATGAAAGAATACACAGAAAAACTAATCTGTAATGCCTGACGTCGTACGGCTTAAATGTCCCACCAAAACAATAAACCTACATATATTTGTCGAACTTCATTGCACATTCCATCTTCACTGTCCCCCGACATTTGGTATCTGGATGCCCAGTCACAACTGTTCCTATCAACACTGTCTGCGGTTGATAGTCACAGGTCGTGTTCGTTGATCTTCATGGAGTACAACCATGAATTGGGGATTGGGTCAATACGCAGTTGGACAGAAATACACAACATGGCGTCTTCCATAACATAGGTGAGGTGGGGGTCGGCGTGAAGACGGCTCGTGTACAATTAATCACCAGCGTTGGATAGTTAACAAAATCAACAAGCCTGGAGGATAGGAAGTTAGCTTCTAGAAAATAACAGGTAATGAGCATCAGGATGATCACGTATACGGTACGGGAATCCATGAAGATCAAAGAACGCGCGACCTGTGACTATCAATCTCGTAATGCGATGTCGCTTGGGATTGCGTTTCATCAACATCTGTTTACAAAGTTTGTATTTGGACAAAACAATTACAATCACTTAACATATAGTCTTCTAACATTTGGTATCTGTATACCTTGCAACACGATGTCGCTTGGGATTTGGTCAACATATTTTCTTAGGTGGTCCCAGATGGGTTCAAAGTTCAAGGTTCGATTCTGGACTATAAAATCATAAACATTTAGTAGATTCATCCCAAATTTGATATGTGAATACCTTGCAGAAGCATATGTCCTTAAGTGGCACCACCTTTAAACCAGCTTCAAATTTCGTTTCCGGACAATAAAACCATAACAGATTCTTTACAAATAGTAACAAGATTTCTCTCTTTTGATGGTCAACAAACATTTCTCTCTTTTGATGGTTATAAAAAGCCCTAAGTGACAAACTGAGCTGGAATCTTTGTCTTTGACACGAAGCTTCATTATAAAAGGTCAAGTTCACATTGGACTGACCTTGATCTAGATTTGAAGGGCACAAAACTCAAGACGTGAATAACAGTCCAGTGCTGCCTTGCGACCTTGATCTAGATTTGAAGGGCACAAAAGTCAAGACGTGAATAACAGTCCAGTGCTGCCTTGCACTACATGCTGATCTTTACCTATTTCCAAAGGTGATAGAGGCCAACATGTCATATCTAGTAACGTCGTGATGCTTGGAACAATATTAATGCTTTCTCATAATGCTTCGTATATCAAGTTCTCTCCGAGATGACCATCACCTATTCTCAAACGTCACAAAGGTCAAAATGTGAACATCAGTAATGTATGCTCCTAAAAACAGTATTTGGGCTACAATTTCAACTATAATCTTTAAGAACGCGACGTTAAACCGTAATTCTCTCTCTCTCATCTTCAACTTTAAAACAATGTATTCCACATGGACCTTTCTGTCGTGTCTACTGGGGAGTGGTAGAAACGTGAGCATTCAAACAGTGCAATTCGGAGGAACTGCGTACAAATTCGAAGAGTTTGATTATTAACAATTTCACATGGCGTTACCTGGCCACCAAGGTATATCCTGTACAGTAGTACATGAATCATTCAATAGGAACCATCGTTATCAAAGGGGTCATATGGCTCAATCGAGAGTCAGCTAAGCGAAACCTCGTCACATCAGCTTATAAACTAATACTGAAATATTTAACATTTCCAGCTTTTAACATAACATGACAATAAGTTGATACAATAGTCCATACCATCGAAAATACACTTAATATCATTTGATTCGCATGGATTCATGAGCTTATTGGTCGCACGTATCTCTTCATTCGATTACTGTATATCACAGATCCTAGTTTTACAAATTAACTGGTCGATGGGACTAATTTTCAGCACCTGAATCTAAGAAAGTGTTATCCCAAAATAACGAAAATAGCAATTTTCCAATTTAATTGTTTATATAATTATTGTACTCTGATATGTCACTTATTCTGATTTAGACGATCTTCTCGCTGTGGATAATCGCTATATAAATGACGCAGTGAAGGATATATATCCACCTTCACTGGATATGAAGGAAACGACTTCACAACGTTTATTATGGATTAAGAATACTGATCAGCGATACGGATTTGATATTTTTGGAACATCATGATGTCTTGCCGGCATCATTGAAAACTGTTGACCGTTTCTCTCTTGCAGGAAACAAGCCTATGTTTATGTATACTATGATTGTCTTTTTGAATTTGGTGCTAATACTGTTATATGGAATATGGGAAAGGTCTTTGGATTATGCACGCGGATATTCTCTAATGGACGACGCCTGAATTATGAATGACGGACCAGACGCTTGTAATTGTGGCTGTATGTTTTTCGTTACGCTGATAATGGAAAATATTGTCTGATATTTAAGAAAGGAGAGCGTTATCCGCAATCACAACATATTATGAGAATTGATGTATTATCAGAAATCTATCGATTTGTGTAGAGCCACGTACAGGTTCAGAACAGGTCCGTATAATCTGCGCGTCAATCTTGGAATCCCAGACGAATATAATCTAGTGAATCAACACCGTGCAATACCATGGTTTCCTCATACAAGTATTGCCATTTTAAAGCTTTAAGTTACCGATGTATTCCAAAATAGGAATAAACTGTTTGAATGAATGTAACTTAATGGGCTAATGCCATTGATTGAGAGAACTCGAGTTCGTATTTCATTTTATTATGCACGAATCAAACATATAATAGTCCAATTACATACAACATGGTCGCCAGCAAACAGCTGGACATTGTGAACGGTTAGTCAACAGACGTACAAGTCTGCCAGGACTGCCAGGAGAGATGCATATACGTATGTGTGTATGCCTATGACGCAATCACGCGAGAACCTCTTCCCACACGGGCGTGATTTATTGAGTTTGACTCTTATAGGCTTATTACGAAAAGGGTATCGATCACCCAATGGGAGACAGCATGCTACGATAAACTTGCCGCGTGCATGACGGTATTCTCGGCACCCAATGGGAGACAACATGCTACGATAAACTTGCCGCGTGCATGACGGTATTCTCGGCACCCAATGGGAGACAACATGCTACAATAAACTTGCCGCGTGCATGACGGTATTCTCGGCACCCAATGGGAGACAACATGCTACGACAAACTTGCCGCGTGCATGACGGTATTCTCGGCACCCAATTGGAGACAACATGCTACAATAAACTTGCCGCGTGCATGACGGTATTCTCGGCACCCAATGGGAGACAACATGCTACGATAAACTTGCCGCGTGCATGACGGTATTCTCGGCACCCAATGGGAGACAACATGCTACAATAAACTTGCCGCGTGCATGACGGTATTCTCGGCACCCAAATGGGAAAGCTGGTGTTGCGCTCGTGGCGATGATGCCTGAAATTCTTGGTTTGTTGGTGGTAGAATGCCAACTATGTCCGCAATTTGTTGCCATGCATGGTTGCTACCATGGAATATGCTTAGCAGCAATGGTTAATAACTCGATTTGATCATGTCTCACAACCCTATAATAGTCAGGTTTAACTATGACTGGCTGCCACTAATAGAATTAATTGTCTTGTAGCAGCTTAAGCAGCTTCGCATATCCAAGTCGAACACTACACGGAACGTTAGTGTAGTATTTAACCTGAAAAGTGAAAATGCAGCTTAAGATGTCTTCTATGCATTGTATTTTACATACGGTGTCGTGTTATACATCAGCTGTTGCCTGGTAGATGAGCCGGTTCGAGGGCAGTTCAACGCTTTAAAACACAAAGCGACATGTTTTGATTATGAGCGTGAGCTAACGGCTCTGAAGATCTAAATCTGTTTAAGGGAAATTCATCAAGTAGAAGTACATTCAGAGGTATGGATGAAGTAATGGTTTTTATGCTGTACAGTAAAGGACAAAGAAATCTCTTACCACATGGTTTTTGTATGCAATCAAACTGTTCACGCCGAACCGCTCCAGAGCACTGGTAGGCCCTGTGTATATTCTACAGCGATTTTCTTTCATCCTTGATTTATACACAGGAGTCATCTTTTCATTTCAGAGATTTGGTGATAAATATATATTTTTTTCGGTATCAGCTGTTTTATCAACAAACAAGCTCCAAATTAAAGACGTCAAATTTTTCCACAATTTATGGGAACCGTTTGTAAAGAAACCCACCGGCGTTATTAGAAACCACGAATCTATGACGGCGAGATTTATTTAAGTCTATATACCTATAGAGCTGGACACAATACAACCCGACTTATCATATATCGCGCTGGATGGAGTGAGGCTGTAAATACATAACTTTGACCGTTATTAACACTAGTCAGTTAACCTATCTTATGGTGATGGGAAGATAAGATGATGGTCGAATCGTCAAACACCCGATCCCTGGCAGCTATCAATCATACTTCATATGGAAGGTGTTCAATCAAAGTTTCTCAAATTATCTGATAAATATCACACACCGACGACAAAATACGACCGTGGCGTAAGTAGTGTATAAAGGGTAAATGGAGCCGCATTTCACCCGGATGTAGAGGTCATTTGGGGCGGAAACGAGGCGGGAGGAGAGGTCAAGTGCAGTATAGTTCCGGCAGAAGGACCAAAAGCTACCTCCAATCCAGGAGAGTTTCAATTGTTGGAGGGGATGTATTCAGGATGTATTCATCCGCGGTGATGCGGTTTGGCCGCGGTTTTGGCGGTGATTCGGTCTCGGGGAAAAGCTTCCGCGGAGAAAAAGTAGTCCCTAGATAAAATGGTCGAGTGAGGTATCAAAGTGAAACCTAGGTGAAGGGGCATCTGATGGGCTGGGTGTGGGGTTGAACTATCGGCCTTCTGCGCATGCGCGGTGGCCGAAGGGTATGAACATAGCCGTGTTGGAGCTAGGGGAGCTACTCATGGTCCGATGGGGTCGAGTGAGGTATCAAAGTGAAGCATTCGTGAAGGGGCATCTGATGGACTGGGTGTGGGGTTGAATTAGGGTCATTCTGCGCATGCGCGGTGGCCCAAGGGTATGGAAATAGACGTGTTGGAGCTAGGGGAGCTACTAATGGTCTGATGGGGTCATATGAAGTATCAAAGTGAAGCGTTCGTGAAGGGGCATCTAATGGACTGGGTATGGTGTTGAACTATCGGCATTCTGCGCATGCGCGGTGGCCCAAGGGTATGAAAATAGACGTGTTGGGATCTAGGGGAGCCCCTAATGGTGCAATGGGGTCGAGTGAGGTATCAAAGTGAAGCCTAGGTGAAGGGGCATCTGATGGGTTGGGTGTGCGGTAGGAATATCATTCTGCGCATGCGCAGACGCAATGCGGAGCTCTCGTCCAATCAGACGCGAGTATTTCAAATCCGCCCCGGAGCTCTCGTCCAATCAGAAGCGAGTATTTTGACCCGGTGCATTATGAGGCATATCCAAGATGGCGGCACGTATGTTCAAGATGGCGGCACATCCGGTGTCGAAAACTGGTCATATTGTCAGGATGTGGTCACCAAGTGTCGAAAACTGGACCCTGTATGGGTCCCGCTAGACGTTTTGGAGGTAGGGGAGCCCCTAATGGTCCAATGGGGTCGGGTGAGGTATCAATGTGAAGCATTCGTGAAGGGGCATCTAATGGGCTGGGTGTGGGGTTGAACTATCGGCATTCTGCGCATGCGCGGTGGCCCAAGGGTATAGAAATACACGTGTTGGGGTGTAGGTGGGCTCCTCATGGGCCGATGGGATCGAGTGAGGTATCCATGTGAAGCCTAGGTGAGGGAGTTACACTAGGGTGTCGTTTCCATTCTGCTGCGCAGGTCACGTGGGGGTTGTGACGTCACTTCCGGGTTTTTCACTAAAACTACCTCCAAACATAGAAGAGTTCCAAATGTTTCCCCTTACACGTCCGTATGTTCAACCGCCGGTGTGTTTCCCCGCCCCGCCCCGCCCCGGCCGCAGCGCGCGCGCGCGGATTCTCCGGCAGTGCGCGTGCGCGCGCGGGACAAAAGGTCACATCCAAGTGACAATGTTGCGGCATCGATATAGTCAGAGCTTGAGCACAAAAAGGGGATTCTAGATGAACCTGGGAAAGATGGGCAGTTCCATTTGGACCAATCAGCGGTCGAGAAAAAAGAGCCAATCTGCGGTCGAGAAAAAGAACCAATCAGCGGCCGAACAATCAGCCAATCGAATTGGGGTACTCACGGTGTGCTTTCGCTGACGTCCGCGCCTACATCCGGGTTCTTCTCAACATCCGTGTATTGTTTTCTGGACATGGATGTATTAGCTTTGGCTCCATTCTAGGCCACTGATTGGCTAATACGGTGTTCAAAGCCACTTTCATGCATTATGTTCATAGAACTTATAGTCATAAACTTAATCTATACGTGTTGGACGAGTCTCTTCACTCACCGTATACACGCACCTCAATGAAATGCCCGCTCCAAACCTAGACCAAAAACACGTCCTTTGTCTGTAGGCTGATTTCATTGGCTCTCTACTTTTACTATAGTGTGCTTGCATTCTAACCTTGATGGGTTACATTTTGGCCCCATCCTACACCACTGATTTCAGTTTGACTGAATCTCCACCTTGGGCATTGATGCATTTTGAATAAAACACACAAGACAGGGTTTTTTTTTGGTGAGATCTCATTTTTTTTATTCAGTGAACAACAACAACGTGAGAACAACCACGTGAAAACTGAAGCCCAGAACAAGGGGCTTGTACATTGAAAGAACTGAAGCCCAGAACAAGGGGCTTGTGCATTGAAAGAACTGAACAAGGGGCTTGTAAACTTAAGCCCAGAACAGCGGGCGTATGTACATTGAAAGAACTTAAGCCCAGAACGGGGCTTGTACATTGAAATGATGGGCGGCCCAGTCATAGACGAGTACATCTCGGTCCTCGGCCTTGGGGTACTCGTCAAACATCTGTACGATGGTAGATAAGGGTCTTCCCCGGCATCGATGGTACAGGTAAAACAAGCAATATTGTCCGCACACGCCACTGGTCAGGCTTTGCAACGTTTGACTGTTCCAACACCACGTCTCTGTGCCTTGATCCATGAAGTCTGTTAAATCGGGATGGAGGGGTGGCAGGCCGTACGGGTCAAAGTATTCGCCCTGCTGTTCTGTCAAGTACACGCCACCCAATGTTCACCGGGCCGATCCATCGGGTCCGTGTTGAGAACGTAAGCAGCAGGATACATACGGTCTAATGGGAACACATCTCGGGCGAACACCCCTTGAAACACCCTACGTGTCTCTGGGTCATTCTCCAGCACGGTGGTTATCTGGTCTGTATCCATGTTAGGTGGAGAAGTCACACAGGACGTTGCGCGCTTTGTCCACTTGAATGATGTTGTCAAACTCGGCGTAGCAGATCACATTGACGGTGCTCCGGAGGGCTCGTTGAAAGTGGATTTCCAACCGTAAATTGCCTTGCTTGGCGAGGGCCAGCTGATGGTCGTTCTCTAAGGTGGGGGTCAGATCGAAACAGAACAACGTGTATCCGTTCCCGTAGTCCTCCCGACTGATGAAATTCCCTTCGTCCTGGTTGATTTGACCGGTGGCTGTAAACAGGCTCTGATAGGCTCGAATGAAATTCGCGCGCCCAAAGTTCGGTGTTAAGGCCGTGGCTGGCACCTGTTGTCCATCCACATGCAGGGCCACAAAATTAATGCCGAAATGTTTAAAGTCAAACGGATTCTCTGGGTAGGCTCCGCTGAAACTGGTATTTTCCACACAGGCCAGGATCAATCGCTTCGGTAGTTCCCCCAGGAACAGGTTGTCTTTGTTGGCGGTCGTATTTCCAGCAGACACAGAGAACACTTTGGTTTGCACACGTCGGATAGGGTACTGGGCTGGTTTTGTTTCCAAGGCTTTCATGTGTCCCAATTGAACGGCTGGATTCGGTTTCACTTTTCGGACATACAGGACTGCGTCTTCGATGACAATCTTATAGTCAGCTACATGCGCCTCTACGTTAGTGGCCATCAAGGCGAAGGTCGGAGGCGCCCGTATCAGTCGGATTTTGATGGGGACCTTGTTCAAGAGGTATCGGTCTTGCATGAACATGTCTGCGTGCAGTCGACCCATGAGATCCACCGAGACGCCGTTCGCGGTCAAAGCCTTCCGTTTGCTATATCCCGTATTGTCGTTCTCTGCGCCCATGTGCTCGGCTTTGTCCTGGTAGAATAAAGCGGCTGTCAGTTGAGATTTTTTAGCCTCTCGCCCATGCGACAACAGCGTCTCGATGTAGGCTCGATAGGGGTACGTGTTGGTCGAGTCGAGTTTGTCGCTGAGAAATATGTCCACCTGTTGAAACATCGAGTGCAGCCAGAGATTCGTGGGGCCCACCGTTGCTTGGTCGGCGATTCTGGTGCCATCTCCATTGGTGATCTTGGCTTTCACATACAAGTATGTATGGGCTAAATCCACATAGGTCGTATCCGCATTACTGATGGTGAACTCGATGGGCCCTGTTGCGTTGATGCTGGAGATCGGAAGATGCTCCACCCATAATCCTTGTTCGGCACTGGTCTGTGTGGGTGGGACGGTCCACAAATCAAATTCACTGTTGGTGGAGGGGCAGGACTCGGCGTGGATCAAGGACATGTTTTAAGAAAAGATATTCCGGGTCTTCTTCGATGTGCGTCGTCGCTGGGTCGGTCGTCGACTGGTGCGTGGTCTCGGTGGGGCAGCTCTTTTATTCCCTACGGTGCGTCGTGCTTTGGCCACCAAGACGCCTCCCGCTTCTTTGGCCCGCCGTTTCAAGGCTTCTTTGGGTGCCGTACCCCCCAAGACATCACCGGCCACTTCCAGTCCACTGCGTACCGCTTGTTTCCCGATTGCTTTCACCCCACGTGTCACCAAGGGCAGGAACGTTTTGACGATGCTCCCGAGTATGTTCCCCAGTCCATGTCCACGTTGCATGCGTGCACCACTAAACACCGGAAAACCACCCCCGGCCTGTTGGGCATAATAGTCCATATAGCTGCGTGCATCGCACTCGTAAGGCACCTTCATTATGCAAAGTGGGGAGCACGTGCTTGTCGAAAATGAAGTGTCAGCACCACTTTCCCGCGTTGGAATGCCACCGGTCGTCCCGTGTCATCTCTTATATCCACCGTGATCGTGTTGATGTGGGTTTGTCGTACAGGCAGGTAGAGCATGTGGGTGAAACTGTGGGTGACTTGATCGCCATACTTATTTTTAATGGGGACCACCCGTAACAGAGGTGTGTTGATATCGCCCACGATGTGATTGTCCACCACGTCCGAGTAGACGTAGAGTCCGTACATACCCGACTTCATATCCATCGGGATCTCGCCATGGTGTTCGGTGGGACCAGCGAACGTCTGTAGATCGAAACCCAGCATTTGCTGTAGGATAGGACTCAGTACGACACTCGCGTTGGCGGTGACGGTAAGCTGTGCCTTGTCGTTGTGTGCGTTGTAATCGAAGTCCACGTGATTCTTGAAGGGATAGGCTTGGATGGGTTTTGAACTATTCGTGACCTGCCGTAGAGCCTTATAATGCAACAGTCTTGACAGCCCACCGATGAACTCCTTGGGAGTATCGTATTGGCCTTCGGGGAGGGTGAGTCGGGTGTCTTTTCCTTCGTAGGTCACCTCGTACCAGACTTCATTGGCTCGCACGTTGTACCACGAGTAAGGGTATTGGATATCCACAATGCCACATTCCCATCGTCCAGGTAAATGCAACGGTTGCGGTAACTGGGTCACGTACTTGGCCACGGTGTTGTCAGGAAACACATCCAGCGAACTGTTACTGGGTAGGGTGAGGTAAAACATGGCGACTGAGCTGTCCTGCTGCTGCTGTTGGTTTTAATAGGTGTTCCAGGCCTTGGGCGGTTGTGTCCGGCGTCGTGTTCGTCGCGTTGACTTGCTACGTGTCACGGCTCTGGAGATGTGGGGTGTCTTGATCAAGGGTGTTTTTTTATAGGCGCGAAAAGAAGGTGCCCGTTGTGGTGGTGTTTTGGGGGGTGACTCCGGTTCCCATTCGGATTCCCAAGAAGGTAGTGGGCCACTCGGCGATTGCTGGGTTTGCTGCATAAAGGCCCAGCGGTGGGGGTTCCCCACCAATTCCTGTGGTACATGCATGTCTTTCAAGCCTTGAGCGAAGACCTCCCATCCTCGAGGATCCGTGTGCGATCTGCGTTTACGCATCAAGTCATTCACTAAATCCGTCATGTGGGTGCCGGGGACCACCTGATTCTGTACCAGGAGTTCGCTTTTATCATTCCAAGTCATGTTAGGATTCTGTTTCATCCGTTGTAATACCAGGCCAGCTTGTTTCTTGAACGAGGCAGGTACACTCTTCAGGACTTCGTCTTCCACCCACTGTGGGGCTGTGGGGGCTACCCCTGGTAATGGCGGCTGTTGGAGCGGTGCTGAAGTCGGCGGTGTGCCACGTGGTGGTGGTGGTGGTGGTGGTGGGGTAGACAGGGTTTTGTATTGGTCCATGAACGTCATGTACCGTTGAAGCGTCTCATTGTACCGTTGTACTTTCTCACTGTCGCTTAACCCCGGTCTCTGTAAGATCTGTTGCATCTCTCCATCCAGGGTGTTTATGGTCTTCACCGTAGGTGGGACAGGGTAGGGCGATTGGAGGTTTTGAAGGAACCGTGGTTCGACGAGCACCATTTTTTTCGTGTGGGTCATTGTCGGCCGAAGAGTCCACCCAGTACTGGACCCAACACAGAAGCGGCCAACGGTGCTAAGATGGCCCCGAGAAAGCCGCCTTTCTGTAAGACCTTTTTCTTTTGTGTTTGTGGGACCCGCTTATGGACTAGGGTTCGGAGACCTGTCTTATGCTTGGCCAACTTGGTCTTCTGAGCCGGAGTCAGTGGAACGTTGCCTTTTAACAGGTTGTACCCGATCTCGCACAGACAGCGTACAAGGTCAGGGTTCGCACCGCGTACAATGGTTCGGACTAACTCGGGTGGAGCCGTCTTCAATACACGGAGCGTGGGAGCGTGCTGCCGTACTCGCACAGACATCCTGTACAACTAATGCTAGAACCCACAACTCTGCTCTTTTTATCCACCTCAGAGACAAAAAATCAACCCTGCTGTGGTATTCATTCTTTTTATTATTCCCCATCATCAAAACACACAGACCCCAGCTGGGGGAGCCATTGTGGATGTGTTTACATTATTTTTGCATGTACACGTGGTGGGTCTCTCCGGGAAAGATGCCGGTCAGTAGTCGAAGGTGGTCGGGGGTGGCTTGCTTGAGGTCGAAGAGCATATACCCGTGCTGAGGAGTTGTCGCATCTTTAAAGGCTTCTAACGCAAAGGGTGTGCGGCCGGGATACATCTGTCTCGCCAGGTGCAGCAGTTGAGTGGTATCTCTCGGGTTTTTGAAGACCACCAGGTAGTGGGCATTTAAGCTGATGTTCCGATGTTCTTTGTTTTTACTGAACAGATTCTGCACAATGTAGATGATGCTGAGCCGTCGATGATGGCTGCCTTTGGTAAAGAGTTGGGTCACCCGCGCATCCGTCTCCGTCATGAAATCATCCAGAACCACCAAGGTGTCGCGTTCCAAATCGGCCAGGTTAGGTAGGCCTTCCACGAACGTGATATGGGGCATTGCTGCATACGCTTCCTGCCATTCTCCGTAACACCACACGACTCGAGCAATAGGTGGGGTGATCATGCTGTCGGCGTGTTGAAGGAGCTTCCTGACGAAGTGCGTTTTGCCCGAGCCCGTCGGTCCTGCGATGACGCAAGTGAAGGGATGCTGCCAACGGGGGTCCATGGTTCGAGGTGTATCCGTTGTCGTGGTAACCCGCTCTTGTAAATTTCCTACGAGTGAACTGGAGTGGTGGTGGGTACAACGTCGGTCGTTGTCTGTACACTGTCAGGGATGATGATGGGGGTGGGTACAACGTCGGTCGTCGTTGTCTGTTCACTGTGAGGGATGAAATCTGGTGGGTCTTGATACGTAGTGGGTGTTCTTGGTGTAGGTGTGGAGCTTACACTCGACGTGGCTTGTACACGGGGTGTGGTGGTGGTGGTGGTGACTGGGCTCGATACGACTGGTGCTCTCTGTAGATCGGTTTCACTGGTGGCTGGTGTTCTCAGTTGGCTAAGTAACGTGCTGACATAGGCTACGTCGTAAAACACACCTCCGTACAACACACTCAGCAGGGTTAGCAATAGCACCCCAAAGCCCACTTGTGCTTTGCGCGTTTTGGGAGACGCTGTGTTCAGAGGCAGCTGCTGTTTGTCCATAGCACTGTGGTCGGACGTGGAATGAAGGAGGACGGCAGTGGTGTCTGGCTTTATAGTCGTTTCACCTGGTTGGCTGCGACCCAGGAATTGAAGGAACTTGGCCAACCTTGCCATTTCACGAAATGAAACAGTTTGCCACGTCGACGTTCCGTTTTCAAAATCTGCTCCACCGTGTAGTAGTCTTGCTGTGTTTTTACAACAGGCTGTAATTCCGTCTCGTAAAACGTCCCTAGCAACGGTTCCCCTTGAAGATCTTCCAGTTCATAGACTCGCTGCTGTCGGGGTAGGCGCCGTTTGATTAGGAAGTGCTCATCGCTCCAGTTGGGCAAGTAACTTTTCTCGAACTTGCCCTTGACTTTACTGATCCGTACAGGGTCCCCGACCTTGTACACCGCCTTCGTCGTTCGCTGCGATGGCCTGGGGTACAAGACACGCCGGACTTGGGCTTCATTGCGTTGGGTCACGGTAATGGGCGCTCTCTCTATACTCCGATGATAGGCTCGATTGTAACCCCTCACCAGTTTCGGGAGAACATCGATGTACCGCCTTGTATTCTTATAGGTGAAATATTTATACATGCGGCCTTTGAATGTCCTGTTGAACCTCTCCACCACGGAAGCCTTGGTCTCGTTGTACGTATGGAAGAAAAACACCTTCTGTTTCTTGAGAAAGGCTTGGAACGGTCTGTTGAGGAATTCCGTGCCTTCGTCGGTTTGCAAATATAAAGGTTTGCGCCCGGTCTTGAAGATGTCTTTGAACGCCGCTATGAGATTTGCCCCCGTTTTCGTCCGGATGGGTACCACCCACGCATACTTGGATAGGATATCGATGCACGTCAAGATATACCGATTCTCATCGTTGTGTTTGGCAAAGGCGCTCATATCGACCAAATCCGCTTGCCACTGGGCATCTATTCCTCCCACGATGACCCGGTTCCGTAGAAAATGGCGACGGACAGATCGATGTAAGGTATAGGTGTCTTGTTTTCTTAACCAATCTCGGACTTGGGCACGTTGTATCCCCTGGGGTTTGGCCGCTCGATAGAGAGCCGACAATGCACTATAGGCCGCCGGACTGTCGGGACTGTAGTATAAGTTATCCAACACCTTCTCCCAGCGCTTCATGGTGACACAATGATGATGCACCCTGGCTCTATCGTTTATTTATAACGGGTATATCTTGGGCCGGAGTTTCTTTCTGATTTTCTTCGTGGGCTTCCACAGTGGCCATGGTAAATGACCAGTCCAACTCGTCTGATGACCGCTTGATAAGCACTTCATCCACATCTACCACGGCATCTTCCAATGCAGACCATAGATCAGGGTGAAGGGTAAAATGCACTGTACCTCCATCTAGCCGAGCCAATTGAGCAAAGAAAGGGCCGCGTCGGATGCACACATCGTGACACAAGTGGATGAGGTCGCCGTCCAGTTCACCAGACAACACCCGTTTGAATTTGGTCCAGCCCTCCCGGGACAGACGAATGTGAGCCGGGCACGGTTGTGTAGGGTCCGCATCACAGATGTCTCCCACCTCCTCCATGATATCGACCTTATCCGCATACACGTGCAGGAAAACCTCGGGGGTCAAGCTGAGATACGCCAGTATCATATGCTCCGCCATGGTGAGTACGTGAATGGTACCAGATTTGACTGTCTCTCGTATTTATAGGGAGAACCCCGTGAGATCAAAAGGATCAGGTGGTCATATCACTAGGCTGGGTTGAGTGTAGCCGGGTAATCAATGGCATCGTCGTCGTCGGGTTCTTGTAGTTTTTCATGGGGTTCAGCCAGCGCGTCCTGAATAGCACGAGCCCACGCCAACTGGTCTGATGATCGCTCGTCCGGTGTAAACAGCTGGTCCACAATAGGCACCACTTTCTCGAAGGCTGTCCACAGATGGGGGTCTAGGGTGAAGCTTCGTGTAGGGTCTTGGTAGCGGCCCAGGCGTGCGAAGAAAGGTCCACGGTATACGTAGATGGCATTGTCTATGTGGATGACGTGTCCATCGAGCTCGCCGCTCAACACCCGTTTAAATTTGGTCCAGCCGTCACGGTGTAGCGTAACCGTATTCGATACGGTCTCAGCGGGCGACCAGCAAACATCTCCATGGTCTTCCACGAGGGTGACTTTATCTTCATAGACGTGTAACCCCACCTGGGGTGTAAGGGGCAGGATGGCTCGTAGGACGGGTGACATGCTTCCTCCAATCACGAACGGTGAATGACGCACACTCTGTCTGGCCCTCGTATTTATAGTGCCACTGTCAATACCACAGCGCCAGGGTCAATAGGGCACAGACTAGTGTGAGGCCAACCAGCCGGCGCTGGTTCCGGCGTGAGCGCTCGTGGTCCATAGCCCGAGCATCAAGGATGGCTGTCATAGTCCAGTAGTGGTGAGTGATGGCACACCTCTCCATCGAGTGCACTCTGTCGAGGACCGCTTCTGTGAACTCGTTCAGGATCTGGCGTCGCCCCTCGTTGTCGTCGCCATCTGCAAACATGGACCGAACCACTGCTCGGTAACCCGTGAGTGAATTCACCACGGTGGCATGCTGTAAAATGCGAGTCGCATAGGGCTGGATCTCCGTCATGGCTCTGTAGAAATGAAGGTGTGTGATCCCGAGAGACGTGTTTTATAGACCATGTCACACATGCGCGCCTAGTTCTACGGGTGTAGGACGTGATACGTACTATTCTGATGGGTTAGTCCAAAATAGAGAGCAACAACAACACAGATTACAGATCAATCCTTTTATTATGCGTGAACATCATAGGAATGCATGTAATAACCTGTCTGTAGGGGTTTCCCACAATGGCGGTCACCTTCCGCCATTAGCCGCCATTAGCCGCCATTTTTCCACAATGACGACCACCTTCTGCCATTAGCCGCCATTATCCGCCATTTTCCAACAATGGCGGTCAGACAAGTGTGGACATGTCCAAAGGTCACGCTCCATTCACCCAAACCGGAAGTGACGTCATTTTTACATCCGGGCACTTCGCGTCTGCGCCTGCATTGGGGTATGTATGAGGGTCTTCATGCGCGTGCGCGCAATGCGGCTCAGTCGTACACCAGTACACCAGTCTTAATCCTCGACTTGGGGTAGAGTGTGCTAAAAATAGATTACCAGCTAGCGTGCTAGAAAAGGGAAGCGGCCTTGCCGTTTCATCATACACTCTATCAACCACCAAGATGTTCACTTGCACAACTTGCCAGAAGCAGTTTACTCGCCCAGAAGATTTACGACGCCACGAGGCCTCCATCCACAACGGCGCACGGTATACTTGTATAACCTGCGCACGGTCATTTAATCGGGAGGATCAGTTAATGCGCCACGAACGTTCAATTCATGGGCCACCCAAGCGTCCATGCGAGGATTGTGGTCAACTCTTCAAACGACGCAGTCAGTTGCTGCGACACCAACGTTTGATTCATGCCCCGGTACAGAGTCATACGCCTGACAACATCGAACATTTTCTGGGCGATTCCACCAAGATGTTCACTTGCACAACTTGTCAGAGGCAGTTTACTCGTCTAGATAATTTACGACGCCACGAGGCCTCCACCCACAACGATGCACGGTATACTTGTATAACCTGCGCAGGGTCATTTAATCGGGAGGATCAGTTACTGCGCCACGAACGTTCAATTCATGGGCCACGCAAGCGTCCATGCGAGGATTGTGGTCAACGCTTCAAACGACGCAGTCAGTTGCTGCGACACCAACGGTTGATTCATGGTCCGTCTCTACGGTTTGAGCGACAACTTCCTACTGAAGAAGAGCCGCGGAAGGTCAAACCCAGTGAAGATAAGCCCGGGGAGACGAACGCCACTGGTGATGCGATGAAGGAGAGCCCGCCTATACCCACAGTTCAGAAGAGCCTGGGTATCCAGCCGGACCCCAGCGTTACGGTTTCGAGTCATACGCCTGACAACATCGAACATTTTCTGGGCGATCTCTTACAGGACAACCATCCAGTGAGTGACATCGATCGGTGCCATTGGTCCATGACACGGCACTGTTTCCACCCTCATGGCCCTATTCAAGATATTTACAATTTTCCACTGACCAACCGCACCTGTCTACGCAGCTACGTGGAAGCCATCTTCAAAGATCAAACTACGGCCTTCAAATTGAATGTCGCTTTCGGATACATCTTACGTCACAAAAAGACGGGCCAGTTACGGTATTCTTATCCCGGCAAGAATATCTATGTGTCTGACCAGCCGTTCACTATCATTAACCGGAGGTCACTAGAGACGATGCTGGAGATACTGGACACCGTGGAACCCTTGAGATGGGCACATCGTCAACGCCCCAACATACAATGGGTGGTAGAGAGGGTAACCAATATCACGTTTTTCCTGACCAAGCTGACCGACCACCACCATCGGTTGAATGCGTCACCCGCGCACTGATGAATACCATAACATGCCGCACATACTCTCTATGTCTACATGCTGATCGTTGAATTGAGCTCAGTAAACCCTTGTACCTAATGTGACGGTGCGTTAAATAATAAAACACGATGTTTGATATTTCAGTTTGTTTTGCTTTGAACATACTAAACATACCCAGGGCGGTTCCCCCAGCCTGGGTGTGATGTAACATTGGGGATAATAAAATATATAAACATTGCTGAACTTGTTGTTATTCACGACAACCGCTATCCGATTGTATAATACTCCGCGCGCGCGCGGGCACTGCCGGTGATGACGCGCGCGAGCGCGCTGCGGCCTGGGCGGGGCGGGGCGGGAAAACACACCGGCGGTTGAACATACGGACGTGTAAGGGGAAACATTTGGAACTCTTCTATGTTTGGAGGTAGTTTTAGTGAAAAACCCGGAAGTGACGTCACAACCCCACGTGACCTGCGCAGCAGAATGGAAACGACACCCTAGTGTAACTCCCTCACATAGGCTTCACATGGATACCTCACTCGATCCCATCGGCCCATGAGGAGCCCACCTACACCCCAACACGTGTATTTCTATACCCTTGGGCCACCGCGCATGCGCAGAATGCCGATAGTTCAACCCCACACCCAGCCCATTAGATGCCCCTTCACGAATGCTTCACATTGATACCTCACCCGACCCCATTGGACCATTAGGGGCTCCCCTACCTCCAAAACGTCTAGCGGGACCCATACAGGGTCCAGTTTTCGACACTTGGTGACCACATCCTGACAAAATGATCAGTTTTCGACACCGGATGTGCCGCCATCTTGAACATACGTGCCGCCATCTTGGATATGCCCCATAATGCACCGGGTCAAAATACTCGCTTCTGATTGGACGAGAGCTCCGGGGCGGATTTGAAATACTCGCGTCTGATTGGACGAGAGCTCCGCATTGCGTCTGCGCATGCGCAGAATGATATTCCTACCGCACACCCAACCCATCAGATGCCCCTTCACCTAGGCTTCACTTTGATACCTCACTCGACCCCATTGCACCATTAGGGGCTCCCCTAGATCCCAACACGTCTATTTTCATACCCTTGGGCCACCGCGCATGCGCAGAATGCCGATAGTTCAACACCATACCCAGTCCATTAGATGCCCCTTCACGAATGCTTCACTTTGATACCTCATACGACCCCATCGGACCATTAGTAGCTCCCCTAGCTCCAACACGTCTATTTCCATACCCTTGGGCCACCGCGCATGCGCAGAATGACCCTAATTCAACCCCACACCCAGTCCATCAGATGCCCCTTCACGAATGCTTCACTTTGATACCTCACTCGACCCCATCGGACCATGAGTAGCTCCCCTAGCTCCAACACGGCTATGTTCATACCCTTCGGCCACCGCGCATGCGCAGAAGGCCGATAGTTCAACCCCACACCCAGCCCATCAGATGCCCCTTCACCTAGGTTTCACTTTGATACCTCACTCGACCATTTTATCTAGGGACTACTTTTTCTCCGCGGAAGCTTTTCCCCGAGACCGAATCACCGCCAAAACCGCGGCCAAACCGCATCACCGCGGATGAATACATCCTGAATACATCCCCTCCAACAATTGGAACTCTCCTGGATTGGAGGTAGCTTTTGGTCCTTCTGCCGGAACTATACTGCACTTGACCTCTCCTCCCGCCTCGTTTCCGCCCCAAATGACCTCTACATCCGGGTGAAATGCGGCTCCATTTACCCTTTATACACTACTGGCGTAGAAGATCTCTAGCGCTACGTTTCGTGAATCGTGCCTAATTCCACTTAACCCGCATCCTCGCGAGCCAGTCAGTAGATACGGATTACCTAAACTTGGGAAGATACTAAGGTCTTTGAACATCGTATATTTTACATCTCCATGGTATTCAAATGAACAGTAACAATCAAAGATAAGATAAGATAAGATAAGATAAGTACCCTACTTAGAGTCGATTTTTATAACTATACAACATGCTCACCATGGGGCTATTATCACCGACTTTGGACACGTGATAACAACGAAAACACACAAAACACCGATTAAATGATTATACGATATAACGACTATGTCTATCACACATATAATAAAAGAAGAAAAATATATATAGATACAAAACACTACTGAATATTGCAACATTTAAATATCATCGGATGGAAACAATATCTAAAATTCAAAATTTCCAATCCAAGAATGCAGTTCTTTGAATATTTCGACACTTAAAAACAACTAAAACACACCAAACGCTGATTGAACTATGTCTATCACAACATATAGCAAAGAAAAAAAAGGCGAAATACTATTGACTATCACTATCAAAGCATGACTGAGATACATCATTGTGTAGAAGACGATTTGGAAATTCATTTGGATAAAGAATACAGGTCAGTGATAATGGCATCATGATGGGGAAGATATGGAACAAAATTTTATAATATTTTTCAACCTTTCGTTATGTCTTTGTTGATAATCAATATAAGTAGTGATATAGAATAGAAAGAATGTTTTCATAGACGTCCTCAAATGTTATATTATGCACAGTTAGTATGGGGAAATTTATCAATTTTGAGGCACGGGCTTCGTCCTTGCCCTAAAATATAAACCTTCCCACAAATAACGTCAAATAACCACGCTTATGAAAACATCCTTTCTTAATTTGTCCACTCATGTCCACAAATTCTAGAACAAAGTCTGTGTAATGATGATGTGAATAAATGGACTATGTGTACATTGTTTGTTCCGAACAATTTCTGAATACCAGTATAGTGTAAAAATACTGAAGTTACTTGTGTATAATGCGACGCATATTAAAACCTCTAAAGGGGTTTGCTGTAGGTACATTTTGAGCCAGATCACAAGATATTGTTATGTAATAACTGAAAGTTCTATTGGTCCTGGTGAATATTATCAACTGATTTGACTTAATAATATGCGTGTTTGACACGTGCGTGAATAAACTATGCAAAGTTAACATAACAAATCTGCTAGGTATATCTATAGTATGTAAAACCTTCATGATTATTCACTAAGTAGACGGTGAATACGTACTTACATGGTTTAGAGTAGGATACCATGTGCAATATTAGATATCCACACTGATGTCACGTTACAAGTTCACAGCAGTCTTCCTCGAAGATTAATGAAAACAATAATTTAATTCATTTGGACAAACCTGTTATCAATTCAGTTTTTCAGACGCAGTTTATCTAATAGTTACATTTATGTTATATCGCGACTTCAAGTGTTAATGATTGTGTGTCAGTATGACATCTGATGTAAGTCGGGTTTGTAGGTTATGCTATGTTGGCTGATACCTGACATCTACTTACAGCCATAGCTATAATCTGTTCCTGCCCTAAGCTATACTTGCCATGCATGTCGTATCGTCGTACTCTCAGGGCGATGGTACGATGATACGATGCGATGGTACGACATGGCAGATATTAGTCACCATATTATGCACATGTATAGGCCTATGTATTTGTAGTGCTAATATTGACGTACCCTATGTATGTTGTCGACTTTACCTGTTTACCTGCAATCCCCGTCCGCCAAAGTACGATAACTTTCAACAATGAAAAAGGCAAAGATACGGTTACTATACCACAGTTGCCTGGCCTGTGGGATATTGGATGGCAGACGTCTACGTCTATTTTAAATAAATTATGAAAATTAATAAATATATATTTTTCAAATCGAGTTTTAAAAAATATTTTTCTTATATGTTTTTTTTCTTCATCTTTGACTCAAATAAAGTGATTCTCTTTGATGTCTAGCCGAATTACTACAGTTTTTAATTTTCTACCATACAGACCTCTATGACAGAAAAATACACTTTTTCTCATAGAGGTCGATGTATCATAGAAAAAAACAACACGATTTTAATTTTATTTTAAATTAATTTCATAATTTATTGAAAATATACTTAGACGTCTATCATCCAATATCCCAAAGGCCAGGCAACTGAGGACACTACCAGGAGTGGGGACAGATAGGTGATGTTGATGTAAAACATCACTTTAATACTGTTGAAAAATGGAGCCTATACACTGACGACCAGAGCGATTCAAAATATTGAATGCCGGGGTACAGTGGTTTATTAAGGTACATGGCTTGGGTGGCCTGTTGTTGTTCGTCTCACCACTATCAAGAGTGCATCCGTATAATAAGTACAATGTTACAGTTTTTAAAGAATCTGTATCCTTGAACATGTGGGAAAACTATAGGTACGTTGGATGTACCTGTATGTTGTTACATACACCGTACCTGCTAACGTTATAGTAGGCCCTATTCTATTTTATTTTAATTTTCCTTATTTTTTTTCACAAACATGCCTACGCTATGTGTGGTCTGCATTGTTCCTTCGAACATATGTGCACGGTGGTTTTATACCAATAGCGCCTTTTGACATAAAATATATATGTACTTTTGTGCCCCTTTTCTCCTTTTCACCGTCCCTCAATGTAGGGAACTGTCAAGATGATACTTAACAAGCATCAAAAGACATTATGACATGCAAATTGCAGTATGCAGTGGGGAATGCGTCTTTTATGATTTCCTAAAATATTCACCAATACGAACAGAGAATGTGTTTTTACGGCAGTTAGTCGAAATGTCGCTTTCAAGAAAATAGAAATCATGAACAATATTTTATTTGACTATCTTCATATATATATAGTATAGGAAACATATCAGGTCACCTTACGATATGTACTAATTATTTATTAATAATAGCCGGTGATGATGGGGCCATTGTTTCGAAGAAGGGAGCGCACGCAACCGAATCGGCCAAATCATTTTTGACGGAGAACAAGAGAAAACAATACTGCCGATCTAGCATTATATTTACTAATTATTCACCTCAGATGACAACATTATACATATCTATTGAAGCAGGATATCACTAGTATACTGAGTTTTCTTTGTTAAGATATTTACATATTGTTTGTCTACATCTCGTCCAGATGTTTTTAGGCCTACACCTTTTAGGAGGGTTTTCCGATATGGATGTTTTTGAAGAAATTATAACATTCTTTTTCTGGCAATATCCCCAGGTTATCAACACAGATGGATATCAAGCGTTGTCTGTTTTATTGTTACCGTACTGAAACAATGAAAGAAAATGAGCATGATTACATCGCTGTGTATCCTGCTGTCCTGTCTTATTCAGATTGAGATCTTATCAAATCCCATCACATTATTCCATGGACATTTCGATTTTTTAAAAGCAACTGTCTTATGGCCCATGTGCTCAAAACGAAAAGAAAGAAGCAAATCAGACAACAAGATGATCAATCTTATCTGAATGCCGCGGGAACGCAGAAAAGTTAAAAAAAAAAGTTCAAGGAGAATATGTCACATACATTAATTCTGATACAGAACGCGGTAAATAACCCTTTAAGCTATAGTCTGTAACGGAACCAAAGCTGAATGGAAAATGTAACTGTTATAGTACTTCGAGTATCAAATCCTGGGACAGAATATCAGGAAGGTATATCTTGCAGATATTCCATCCCAGGATTTGATCCTCAGAGTACTATTACAGTGTAGCTGACAGGCAATTCAAAATTTCAAATATCAAAGACATACAGTGGAAATGCTTAATCGTATTTATTGTGGTAAAGAGCAAGGCTGAAACAGATTCTATCGCCATGATCAGCATAATCAGTGACCCTCGTGAAGCGTCGAGGTGGAAAGAATTCATAACCGGGAAGCGTGGGAATAGTTTATTCACAGAGTTCACTCCCCTGAGGCGTCACAGCAAAAGGTTTCTCAGGACACGGTTAACATTGGGACCCTAGAATATTTCAGTGATGGTTAGATGATCTCACTTGGATGACCCGGACTAAGATGTATCCAGATTAACGGACACACCTGCCTAGCCTATATACCTTATCTACTATTCACGTTCGTCAGAACATTCTTGTATTGTTTTTTTTTTAACAAGAAGGCGATTTTACAAACGACTGTAATCATATATGATGATGTGCAGTATCCCCAAACCGATTTAATTAGTAGAGTATAGCCTATCAGTTAAGATAAGGCGATATGGGTATACCTACCGCAATGAGCATATAATCAATATTAATGAGAAACAGGCCGTCAAGTACGCCCAATGTTAGGTATTTAGGCCTCGGGCGGAATGCACAGAGGTACGGTAGCCTATAAGTCATCTAAAATATCGCTTATTAGCTAAGTACAGATATGAGTTATGTTCTCTCATCAATATACACGCTCACAATAATTGGACTAGTAAATTGAAACTGTATTATCGATATATAATCTATGCGACTCGATGATTGGGCGTGAGGATGTGATGGGGGAGAAGTTGTTTCGGGGCGATTTCGCACGAATACACTAGGTCACGGTCCTCTTATTCGATGACCATAGGAATCGAAACATTGAAAAGTACTTAGAGTATAAGTTTTGTTCTATGCCAATCTAACGCTTTTTTTCCACATATAGATAATATTCTATTTTTGACACTCCAATCATACCCATTCCCACCTTCTCAGGTCAGCGTAACTGACTATAGGAGGTATACAATCCGAGAATGACCATACCCCACTGGGACAGAACCTTCGCCTTCACTAACATGACCAATGCAATCCGTAACTAATTTTCAATGAGGGGGGAGTTATTCGAGAAAGAGAGAAATATATATATATACAATGAAATCAAACAAAGAATTACACCTCGAAAGCGCTCGGGGTATCAGAAAATAGTTTAGCTAGTCCCTGTACATAGTACATAGTGTTAACCAGATATCTAGTGTTACCCCTAACTTATGACTGATTGAAAATTCTCTCATAGATATTTAATTATAAAGTCTGGAATATAACATTGGTTGAAAAGAAAGGTTCAATCGTCAGCTGTGTAACCACGCACAGCCTGAAACATGTTGATGGCCCATAACCTTTCATGATGATGTTGCCTGATTATCGCCCTTGAAAGGTGATAAAAACGGGCGATGAATTCGGCTCGTATCCTGTACAAGCAGCCAGAGGATGCTGAGTCCCCCGCCGAAATGGTAGCAATATTTTTTTAGCATTGTTGGTCTCGGGGGATGTACATGAGGGAGGCAACTGCTACTTCATAGGCGTTGGATGCGGAAGGGTCTTCCTGCCTTCCCAAGTTTTAAAATCAACTCAGAACGGTTGACTGAACTTTTTTTTTTGCTTCTGTAATATAGTTTCCATGCAGTGAAGCATGGAAATTATGTAACCGAGAAACGACCCCAAGTGACATCTCAAGGCATATTATCTGCAAACCAAATTTGACGAGAAGCTGAAAGCATCCTCAACCTATTGTCTGGAAACCAAATTTTAAATTTGCCACCAGGTGTCGCCACCTGTAGGTGGAAGTGGGCGAAATGCAATCCCAAGGATCATCTCATGACATGGTGTATCATCATACAAACTTTGGGAAGAATCTGAAAAGGGATTATTGCCCGGAAACCAAATTTAGATTTGTATACACAAGTGTGCGAAACACAATCTCAAGTGACATCTTATGGCATATGAATACCAAATTTGAGAAGAATCCGATGAGCGGTTGTCAAATTATTGTCAGAAACAAATTTCAGATTTTCCCACCAGGTGTCGCCACCAGTATGCAGAAGCAGGTGAAATACAATCGAAATCAAATTTGGATTTGACACGAGGTGGTGCTACCTGTAAGCACAAGTGGGTGAAACGCAATCCCAAGCGACATCATATGTCATGATATATTCATACCAGATTTAAGAAGAATCTGGTATTTCGCCACCAGGTGGCACCACCTGTAAGTAAAAGTGAGCGAAAGGCAATCCCACGCAACATCTCCTGGCATGATACATGCATGCTAAATTTGAGGAGATTCCGATCAGCAGTTCTCAAGTTAATGGCTGAAAACAAATTTTGATTTCAACACCTGGGGGCGCCACTTTCTGAGCAGAAGTGGATAACGCAATCCCAAGCAACATCTCATGGCAAGGCACAATGTATATGCATGACTAATTTGGGAAGAATTTGATGAGCAGTTCTCAAGTTATTGCCCGGAAACCAAATTTCGAGCAACATTTCAAAGCGTTTCAAAGTTATTGCTTGCAGCACAAAAGAACGAAAAGAACCCTAGTGGCGCCACCTACAGGCAGATCTTTCTGAAACGCAATACCAATCAACATCTTGTCACAAGGAATGCATATGCCAAATATTGAAGAAACTAGATAAGTCGATCGAATACGATTGGAGGCATGCCTTTTGCATCTTTAGTAAAGGAAACATTCATTATTTGTGAAGAAAGTAAAAACGTAAAACTTAAAACATCATTAACATGACCACATAAGATGCCTTGAGGGTAGGTACCCAGGTACCAAATTTAAAAGAATCCATTAAGGTCCAACAGTTACTGTCTGAAAATGCAATTTTACCTTGGCCCTCAGGTAGCGCCAGGCAGATAGACATAAAAAATAATCCCAATCGAGATCTTGAGACAAGATCCTTTGACATTGGAAATAGGAAATGTTAACTTGGCCTACAGGTGGCACCACCGAGCAGATCGACAAGAAAAACAATACCAAGTGATACCTTCAGGTAAGGTACATGTATACCAAACTTGGGAAGAATTCATTCAAGTATTAAAAAGTTATTGTCCGGAAACATAATTTTAAATTTGCCCCCAGGTGGCCACCTATATGTGGATCGACATGGAAAACAATGCCAAACGAGAAATTGAGGCGAGGTACCTACACACCAAATTTGGAATGAATCGGTTCAGGTTTTGAAAAGTTATTGTCTGGAAACACTTAACTTAGCTCTCAGGTAGTCCCCCTATCAACATGAAAAACATTCTCGAAGGAATCGAAGGAATCCGACAAAGCTTTTGGAAGTTATTGCCTGTGAAGAATTTGAACAGACATCCACAAAGAGAGCACGGACACGAAGAAGCGAAACTCAGTGGCGCCACCTTCAGGCAAATGTTACGGAAATCCAGTACGCAACCGCGTCTTCTCACAAGGAATGCGTATGCCGAATTTCGGAAGAATCCAAGAAAGCGTTTGGAAGTTATCGCTTGTAACTGACATCCACGGACACAAAGAAGCAAGATCCATTTTGACGCAGTGGCGCCACCTTCAAGCAGATGTTGCTGAAATGCGATACCAACTGGCGACTTGTGTAAGGCAAGGAATGTGTATGCCGAATTTCGGAAGAATCCAACAAGCGTTAGGAAGTAATCATTCGGACAGACATGCACGGACATCCACGGACATGTACGGACACATAGAAGCAAGAACCATTTTAAAGTCCCCCGGCCGCGTTGCGGCGGGGAACAAAAAGCGATGAGGCCAGCTCGTCCCCTTTGAAGTGTGACGGGCTCCGATTGCAAATTTAGGGTATTCACCCTTTTTGGGTGATGGCCAAGCATCGTTATCCTAAAAATGTGATGGCCTAAAATGTGTACAAATTGCTGTGACCAGTTCATCACCTTTTAAGAGTGACGGGCGCATCACCATTTAAATGTGATGGAGAATTAAGCTGATGCTCTAACTGATCTCATTTTTTTTGTGATAGCTAACACCTTTTTTTTTCTGGGTGTGTGTAAATATATTTATTATTGGTACGGAGCTCGAATTGATATGCTAATGCGTGTGTAGGCGCCGTGGAATAAGAATAGGCTAATATGACTGGGTATGTCATGCTAATGTGCAATATGCAAATGAAGTTAGGTGGTGGAGAGATAACATATAAAAGAGACTTGTATGAATGGGATCTTCATCGAAGCCCAGCCAGCTCCGACCGCGCGTACTGGTTTACCATTTATTCACTTAATTACGAGTGAATGAGCAATTTATACTAAAAATGTGTTCGTCAGTAAAACTGATTGTAAATATAGTAAACAGTGAAATATTCAATGATTGAGAATATCGTTAAAAATATATGTATCTCATATGAAATGTGTACATATTTATCTCCTTATGTCCTCTGTAAAGTGAGTTTCAATGAAAAGGTTCTATTTCCACGAGAACGATGAAAACCATTGATTCAATGATGCTCGTTATAGCGTACATGGTTAATTCTGCTTGATGCAGACATGCTCATGTCTATTGTTTAAAAAGTTGCTTCTTCGTCTTTTGCAGATGGCATCATCAAAGTGGTTTAAATTGTCATGGCTGATTTATGCCAAAACTTGCTTTATGCATGTAGATTGTATGCACGGAGGGGTGGAGTTCCGTCACCTTGGCTGGAGATGCTTGGCGCACTGCTACGGACACAGGTTTTCAGAGTTTTTACACGCTATTTTTTTTCCTGGGCGGCGTCCGGTGTCGATGAAGGTTACTCCATAAGGTGTTTTTTAAAAGATTCTGATTTCAATCTTATTTCCCATCATTCATGGTATACCGGCATGTACTGCGCGAGGTCGGGCTTCACGGCTCCGGCTATTCTGTGGTGATTAAAAAACTGAGATTTATGAGAGCGTCTGTTGAAATGATAAATAATTTGTGTTCGTTTGAGTCCGACGAATTAGAACATAACGGCGATTCATATCTTGTATCAGCGCTTATAGCAGCGACCCCTGTCGTCGGATATGGGGACTGTCTACATCATCTCTCTTACCATGTAGACCTAGTGGGGAGAGAACTACTTGGGTCTACTACCATGCCGAGTTCCAAGTTCTCGTAATAACAGATTATATAGATGCTCCTTTCAACTGCGAACAGCGAATTGACTTTATGAACGCGGACAAACTTTTTAACACACTTGATAATGTGATGTATAGCACTGTAATATCACTTGTCTTTATTGCACCATGTAAGCGTCCTGTCTGTGTCTTGTGTGCTGTCCTCAGTGTTTTATAGGCTGGATGGAGGGTGTCTGGTTCCATGCTGCTTAGTTGGTTCATAGGGATATGACTGAAATAATGTCGAAATCGACGTTAAATCCCATTCACTTGCTCACTCACTCACTTTAACACCCTCAGATGTCCGCATCACTAATGGCAATTTGCAACCTCCAAACAGGGTTATCTCTCCTTATGCCGATCGAATATTGATCTAGAATCGTTTCTGTGAACCTTTGAGGTATGTTAAAACCGAGTAGCCCGAGATCCATGCTTTCACGACTCACTGTATCATAGAATGTTTGGTCAGAATTACCATATCATTCTAACAGTTTACTCTCTTAAATAATTGGGATGGAATTAGTGACCAATTTAATCCGATTGAAAATTCCAGTTTATTACGATCTATTAGATTAAATATTGAGTCTACATCAGAGTCATTCTGTTCGTTTTCAATCTAATGGATTAAAAATAATTTCAATTGCACCGAAAGATCGACATTTTGGTCTGAGAATATTGGAATTAGGGACAAGATCTGCTCTAAACAGATTGAAATATCAATCTTTCGGTGCGGTTGAAATTATTTTCAATCCATTAGATTGAAGAAAAAGAAGAGAATGGATCTAATGTATAGACTGCGAAATCAATCTAATACATCCTATTAAACTGGGATTTTCAATCTAATAGATTGATTTTCAATTGGAATATATTGATCACTAATTCCAATCTAATTATTTAAGAGAGATATTCTTCACCATGACTAGGACCAATTAGTTGATTATTCAGATGACATGCCTTTAAATTTAATTAACTGCTCAAGATAAACCCAGCAGACGAGCCTAAGTTCTTTTTCCATACATACGTACTCGTGTTAGTATATCTGAAATATAATCACATAATTAATTATCACTTCTTTCCGTATCGTATCAAATCAGGTGAACATGTTCTGAATAAATCTGTACGGTATTTTCATGAAGGATGACACATTGTTAATCATATACGGTATAATCAATCCTAAGATGATCACCAATAAACTTGTCAGACGTTTTTTTCTTTTTTAATTATGACACAAGATACTAACATAAAAAATTAAAGGAGTGTTTGAATTTGAATTAGCTCGCTTACATTGATAGAGAAAAAAAAATAGAGAAGGAACGGCCAACCACTTCCGTCATAAGGAGAAATGTTCGGTTCTATCTCCGTATTACGCTGTCTAAAATGAGTTTCAATCCAGACACCTCTGAGGCGATTTGACGATCACTACGGCAAATAACCACCGGATTCCACCACAATGCATATGGCGAATATAGAGGGATATTTAGCGAGACCTGACATTAAAGACACTTTTGAATCAGATGTCACATTTTACACAAACATCGTCAATTACACCAGCGCCTTATATTATCGAGGTCACATGATGCGAAAGCGCCTCAGATTACCAAAGATCACATGACACACAAGCGCCTTATATTATCAGAGGTCACATGATACACACGAATGTCACATGATCAGAGGTCCCATGCCAACCAAGCACCTTATATAATCAGCGGTCACATGATACACAAACGCCTTATATTATCAGAGGTCTAATGCTAAACCATCATCCGAACGCATGGCACGATCATACGTACAAACTTCTGCTCTCAGCCATGCGGTAACAGGTGATATCTGAGTATATTAAGGCGTTTCCCAAATGGTCACATCCGATTGGTCCCGTGAGATCCGACATCGGCGCAATCATATTCATAAAACGAAGACACACCTCTAGAAAGCGATCGATTGAAATGATACCTTGGTGGGACTCGAAGTGCCCCCATCACAAAATAAAAAGCATATCATTTTAATGTGAACTGCCGCCGATTTTTTTCTTCAAATCTGTTAGGTTGTTTGTAATATGATTTTTCTGAAGAAAAACAAAGAAATATGCTCCATTAGAGTGAGAAATAAAATAGCTAATTTGAAAAACTTCGTTTTGGTCTCACGTAGAATCCCCCAGTATTGCGCCTCTGCACTCAAGTGAAACTGACATGTCTGATGTGTCTGAGATGCCCAAGTCAAAATATTTAAATACAGATAATTTCATTGGTTCGTTTAAATGGGGCGGACATGTGACTTGATGCTTGGGAACAACTTTCGAACAGGATTATCTCCCTCCAGAAATTCGTCCTTTGCGGGTAGTGCTAAGTGAAACGTGAAATGCCCTTAGCAAGCTAAGATGAATGCTAAACAAGCGCTTTATATTATCAGTCTATTATCAGAGTCCACATGTTACACAAGCGCCGATTGTTATGAGAGGTGACAAGCCACACAAGCGCCGTCGTCTATTATCACAGGTCACATGCCACACAAACGCCGCAGTATCATATCACAGGTTACATGCCACATAAGAGCCGCCCATTATCAGAGGTCACTTACCACACAAAGCGCCGTCCATTTTCAGAGGTCACATTCTGCATAAGCACCGTCTATTATCGTCGGTCACTTTCTGCGCATGTATTATCAAAGGTCAAATTCTACCCAAGTGATAAGGTAAGAAAACATTCTACACAAGCGCCTTCCATTGTCAGGTTAGATAAAGGTGATATCTACATGTCCTTGCGAGCAAGTAATTCAAGCATACTTCAGGTAAAGGTTTCCTGCTCTACCTATTGGACTTACCAGTTTGATTTCTTTTATACTCTGAGACGCCGTTAGATATCATTGTTTACTTCTCGTTTGTGAAATCTCTGTTGTCGACCCCGAAACTTCTGGAGAACACCAACGAACAATAGCTATCAATCAGTAGCGAGGATGAAACCTTCTCTTCCTCCGATTTTTTTCGATGGAAAAGTGACACATAGATACATCATCATGAATGATGAGGGGAAAAAATTCCACACACTCAATATCATCCCCACCCCACTGCATCGCAAACAGACAAGCGGGCTTCCGCGAATTATATATATATCATAAAATCATGAAATCATTCCTTAAACTGTTATGCCCTGAACTGTTTAATACCAATCATCACTTTCGTCGAGTCCTATGACTTCAAGTTCAGTGGCATCACATGATCGAAGCCTCATTCGTGGCAATACAGGAAATGATGACTGCAGTCATAGGAATCCAAGGAACAGATTACTGGCGATATAAGACTTCAAGGAACTGATTTATGAAGTTAAAGAACTCTGCGAAACTGAGGACTGAAGTCATAGGACTCCAAGGAACTGATGTCTGAAGTTATGGGGCTCCATGAAACTGATGACTCAAGTCAACGGACTTCACACAGAAAAGATGACTGAAATTACAGACTGTACGGAACTGATGACTGAAGCCATAGGACTCCAGGAAACTGAAAAACTGAAAGCATAGGCTGCACACTGGACTAATTCATAGAACTCCCTGGAACTGATGACCTGTGCTGTATGACTCTGCGGAACTGATGACGGAAGTCCTATGACTCCATGGAACTGATAACTGAAATCACAGATTGTATGGAACGACTGAAGTTATAGGACACAAAGAAGCTGATTACTGAAGTAAAAGGACTCCATGGAACTATTACTGAATTTATAATTCAATTCAATTCAATTCAATTTATTTGCACTTTACGTCCATTAAGACTCCATGGGACTGATGATTGAAGTCAACGGACTTCACGCAGAACTGATGACTGAAATCACAGACTGTGTGGAACTGATGACTGAAATTATAGGATTCCACGGAACTGATGACTAAAGTCATATGACTCCATGAAACTGATGATTGAAGTCAACGGACTTCACGCAGAACTCATGAATGAAATCACAGACTGTGTGGAACTGATGACTGAAATTATAGGATTCCACGGAACTGATGACTAAAGTCATAGGACTCCATGAAACTGTTGATTGAAGTCAAAGTACTTCACACAGAACTGATGACTGAAATCACAGACTGTGTGGAACTGATGACTGAAATTATAGGATTCCACGGAACTGATGACTAAAGTCATAGGACTCCATGATTGAAGTCAAAGTACTTCACACAGAACTGATGACTGAAATAACAAACTGTACGGAACTAATGACTGAAGTCATTGGACTCCTTGAAACTGATGACTGAAGTCATAGGACTCCAGGAAACTGATGACAGATGTCATACAACGCTATGGAGCTAATGAATGAAGTCATAAGGTCCATGGGACTGATGACTGAGATAACAGACTGTACGGAACTGATGACTGAAGTCATAGGACTCCAGGAAACTGATGACAGATGTCATACAACGCTATGGAGCTAATGAATGAAGTCATAAGGCTCTACGGGCTGATGATTGAAGTCATAGCACTTTAACATGGTGACAGAAGTCACGGGACTTCACAGAACTGAGAACTGAAAGCAGAGGCTCCACATTGGACTTGAAGTAATAGAACTCCACGGAACTGATGACCTGTGCTGTAAGACTCTACGGAACTGATGACTGAAGTGATCACATGATCGCATTGAGTGGTATTGCAGACGATTACTTCAAGGAACTGATGGCTGAGGTCATAGGACTACACAGAACTGATGACTGAAGTCATAGACTCCACGAAACCGATGACTAAAGTCATATGACTCTACAGAAATGATGATTGAAGTCGCAGGACTTCACACAGAACTAATGACAGATGTTTAATGCAAGATCGTATAACGGAGGATATCTACGTTCCAACATCCATCTTTGAGAATGTCCATAAAAAAGTAGACCAAAGACAGAATAATTACGCGACTGTTATTCAACAGGGCTCTGACAATATTGGGTGTTTTAAATGCCTGTAGGCCTAAACGCTTAATTGGCCAGCCGTATATTTCAGGCTATCGAGAGATCAAAAAGCTAAAATACAGATAAATAAAAATAGGGAGCGATATATCAGGCAATTAAGTTGACAAAAAGTATTCGTTCTTCATCAAAAACACAGAGAAGGGGCTAACAGTACAAATATCGTCCCAAAGAGTAAATGGGATGCATTTCTGTGGTTTTGAGTGCACGTAATTTTTACTGATGGGATACTTATTTGAAATGCTGAAGATGTCGTGTTATTTGATGTTCATCAACTGGTGTATAATGTTTTATATCCTATTATAGAGCCGGTGAACTAACAATGGTTTTCTGTCGCTGCGCTCTAACGCCCCCGGCACTATACAGCAGAATGTTAAAGATAATTTCTTAGCAATTTAGTTTTTTGTTTGTCCGTGTCAAATGTGAAAATTAATTGCATTCTTCTGTGAAAGCGAATAAACTCGGATAAAACGTGGAAAGCTGGCATGTCAACATTGTAAGAAACTCATCAACATATATAACTTTAGAATTTGCGCCGTAATCGAAATACCTTATAATATAAAAAAAAACAATCTCCAAGTAGGCCTAAACTTAAAATATATATAAACATAGGTTAATTACTTGCAAGAGAGATTACTTACATACAACAATATAATGAGGTCGCTGAACTATAATATTCTCAGATAGAGAGAGTCTTTTCCTGCCTCTAAGAAAAGATGTCCTTCTGGGAGAGTAGGATACAACACGTTGAAGCTCAACTGTATATTTATCTTCCCGAGGAAATTAACTTTCATACAGTTCTAAGACAGACTATTATTGTGTTCTATATACAAACCATGAATCATGTTTAGGCCCACTGGTATACTGAACTGAAAATCGAATATGGAATTAAGATGGGTGCTTGGCATGCAATCATGATTGTTCGATATCCCTCCAAGGAATCGGTTATTTACAATAATATACGGTGACATGCAGTGTTCCCTATGAGATATTGGACGGCAAGCGGCAACGTCTAGAAAACTCAATTTAAGTCATATTCAGCAATGATGAAACTGGAGGATTCCTTTAAATGAATCACCTGACGGTCTCTGTGACAGACAATCTCCTTGTTATCGTGCAACCATCTCCTCTCATATTTATTATTCATACGGGATGAGGGATCGGTTTACGAATAATGAAATATGAGGGTTATCAGAAGAATATTCCACCGTACATGTTCGGAGAAATTCAATACACACGTAAAATACTATATTTCTAAGTGCCTTTTGGACACCCCAGCATTAATTTCAACCAAAAATTGACTACTGTCTCATGCGTTTGCTGAAAATGCGCTCCGATGAAATTTTAGCCAGTAACATATAGCTCCCAGGCTATAACTGAACCATTCAGGCAATACAGAGGGAGTTTAACGTGCTTTAGTAGACCCATCATTTACATACCGTATATAGCTGCATAATACGTCTGGTCATACAGCTGTTACACATTAGGAAACAACACGACATTGGGGGTATATTGACTTTTGTCCCTACTGACAACAAAATATATGTATTCACATATGTTATAACATTCATAAGTCTGGCTTCATGGCTGATAAGCAACATATTGAGTGAAGTAAATGCAATATCTGAACTGCCACGACAGGAGTTGTAATGAACAGTTGTAATGAACAATTTACCTTATAAGATTAGAAATGGTAACAGTAATCTCGTGGTTCATATTACACAATGTCTCTGTTCTATATATTAAATAATGTTCATAATGTACATTTCAAACTATGCCCCATGTACCGGTACCTAATAAATTATACGAAGTCATCAACGTTACAAATTTTAATTTCATGATATTTCAATAGTGGCACCAGACCGACAGATTCTTCTCCCCGAAACTATAATTTACGCGTGTTTAATATCAAACAAACTCTACATTTATCTACTTTTACAATAAGCCTATTGACAGTTTCAATAGTATTTTCTGAAGACGTAATCCTGGCGATAACCCAAGGTTATAGATCTATTAGATTCTGTTTGTCAGGTTAGGTCATGCTCGGTAACCGCGTGTGGTGTACATTCTTGTATTGGAATGCTGGACTTCAACTTCTATATTTAATCTTTCAACAAGTTACACCGTACACAGCTAGGTTAACCATATCGGCAGTTAAAACATGTCCAACATATAACATGAGACGTCATTCATATAGTTGGCTACCGCATGCCATGAACAGTGTATATAGTGTGTTTATATAGCCCAGCTTAAAATATTACTGATAATATTTAATATTTATCAAACAAATAGCCTCAGCAGTGGTTAGAGCTTCAACGACCTGACGAGTCCTACATAACATGCAGCGGTATTAATTGTTTCAAACTTTAGGGACGCCAATGTTCAGGTCGGTTATATTGCTCGGAAGAGACATTCGGACCTGACAGAAAACATACAAATAGACTTACCCAATAGTAGACATGCTGTCATCATGTTCATAGGTATATATGATAATCCAGTACAGATAATTCTTTCCGGTTAGGTCTCCAACTGCATAACCCAGGCCTGTATATATATGGCCCTGACGTCCACCGCGTTATGCGATGGACCGCACACTTCACTCCTAAGTTGCTGGTATTGTGCGACGATACACGCTCTGTTTATCTGTTTTAGAGTAATAACTACCTCTATAAGTACAACAATCCATGGACAGGTAAGCATGTCGGCCAGGTAAAGTTAAACTTGAAAAGCCACCAATGATGGCTCAGTCTCGGCTCAGTGCTCCACGCTTCGTTGATCTTGTGTTATTTTCTCACGAAACTATTTTTTTAACAGTGGGTTTACAACTCCTATGTGTACCGGCGTCCACGAGCCTGCAGCACGCCGCGGGTTTGGAATTTTCAACTATTAGGGTTTAACGAAATTCGGAGGAGAAAATAAGTTTGGCAAACACGACTTCTATTTTAACAACAACCCCATCTTTGGCTGAAAATATATCACAAACTTTGCCGTTTATTTACCCGAGAGCGAGCTGTTTGGTTTTTCACCCCGTACGTGACGAGTGCCGGGGTAAGTTGCCATCCTAACCAGAAGCTGGATGAATGCCTGTCACGCTGCAATCATATTCCGCGAATCTGCTGGATTTTAAAGTCTTCTTTATGCAGTTATTGTGAACAGTCAAAGAATGTCCAGCTTAAAATATAACAATCATTCCTGTCCACCTTCCGTGTACACAATGGATGGCACATACAGCCAATTATAGTGTTTGATTAAACATAGGTGTAAACCAGGTATTCAGGTAGGTAAAATAAAACTGGAAATTCACTTTAGAGGTGTGCGAGAAATCTTCCATTTAAACCCTTTGAAATCCTCGAATATCTGTCTGCCGAGTTAGCACACACGTCTGAGTGGAGTTGACACTGCCACTCAAATCCTCTTGCACTGGTCAGACGTGTTAACGAGGTCTAAGCTACAACATTCCTCTCTAGTCCTCTAACTCCTTCTTGTTAGGCGAGAGAATTTTCGCGGCGTTACCTCACCATGCGACTTCACATTGCCCCTATCTCACAATGCAAGGGTCTGCATTGGTTCAGTTCCATTCTAATATCATTTCCATGCTCTATATTTTCTGACTGATATTTCCCGATTTTCCAACTGGCCGCCCGAGATGATGTAACATGTGTGTGCAATAGATCCCAGGTATCCGGGTTATACTCAAATGACCAGGTATCTGTTATCATTAATCAGAAGAGGTCTGACCACTTCAAGACGTATCTGCATAATTTCCTCGAACTTTCCCATCAGTTTCTCGTGAGAGTATCTGTTAACCCAGATGTAGCGATACCCGGGATACATTGCCCTAGGGTCAAATCTCGCTGATACCCATCCAAATTCACCATCTCGTTTGTTGCTCATTAGCATGGAAGACAGATAGGAATGTCCACGTAAATTAGCGTTCATCAAGAACATGTGTTTTAAATCTTCCCATGAGCGGAATTTCATTTTTTATTCAGGTGAAGTCGAATTTATATTGTTTACGCTTCCATTCTTATCAAGAACCTACCCGCTTCTATTCCCACGGATGTGTTCTGTGGAATGACCTATTTCTCACACCACTACGATATAAAATATATTAAGAACGCATGGCACATTTCTCAGAAGCTGTATTATATGCATAAGGAATCACATTGGAAAGGCTGTCACGATTCGATTGGACACTTCCGTATTCATATAACGTTCCAGGAGATATTTAACCACAAAATTATCCACTATATGCTTGTTCATAAACTGTAAGACAGAAACGGTGAACAATTTCACCCATATTTCTAAAAGAGTAGGATGAACCTATCTTCACAATCCCAAACAGTAATCAGTAATAAAACAATCCAAGTGACTCGTTCTTCAAAAGTAAATTCCCCTCTTCGTTAAGTCTAACTATCCAGACTGGGTGTTGAGCTAAATAGAAGCGCGGGCAACCCTATAATTCAAATCCAATTAAAGAAATCCTGAATCAAATCGTAGATGCATGTACTTAGGACGATACCCTTGATTAAACCATAGTTGAAGTGAACATGATGAAGGATATAGAAAATCATCCTCGCTAGAAACAATCGATGGTCCATGTGACGCATGATATTTACAGACATTCCTCCGCATCCACGATAATCATCCTCGCTAGAAACAATTGATGGTCCAGGTGACACATGATATTTACAGACATTCCTCCGCATCCACGATAGGAATTCATAGGAGAGATGATGATTACAGTTTTGATTATGTAAACTCTCAACCCTTTAGCTTACAGGTTTTGTTCAACGACGACAGCAAATCTGAAAATCAGGAGCACCCAGACCATATTAAGATGAAGTTGCCCTCAAAGATCAGTCTTTGATAGCCGGATACAGACAGATGTAGTGTGGAGTTTGTTATACATGTACGTTACAGTGTATCACATTCATCTGGGTCTTGAGATCACTACTTGATCCAATATACCATTGTGTATATCTGAACAGGCGCAATCAAAGTTCGACTGAAACCACTGCTTCTAAACCACTCCAACTCGTCAAACACCGTTTATCTCTGATTTTATGCCTCTGAAAGATGTACTCTTATACATCAGAAATGTGTAACCTCATACCCCAGAAAGGTGTATTTTTATACCTCTGAAACGTGTACTTTACACCACTGAAATATGTACTTTTATACGTTTGAAAGGTGTACTTTTATACTTCTGGAATGTCTACGTTTATACCTCTGGGAGTTGCACGTGTATACCTTTGAGAGGTGTAGATCTCCGAGCCGAAGTGATATTTATATCGATGAACAGTGTACACCACGAGAAATTGTATCTATACATCTCATGAAGATATATTTAACGCCCCTAAAATGTGTACCTTTACGTCTCCAGAAGATTATCTTTACACCAACAGTGCTTCTGTATATACTAAAAGGTGGGAGATGCCAGGTTAAGGTCATTCTTTAATAATAATTATTACTTGACTGTAATAGTTGATATCTCTTGTCGTTGTATTTATGCGGGGTTGTAAAATCCTTTAAAGATGAAGATATATCGTTCACATTGTCGCTTATATGTGAATTTGGAAAGCAAGAACATTCATCTTCCATGTCATCACTGCACATTTGTTCAATGTCTTACCAAAGTGTCATATAGTATTGGGCAGAACATTAGTCTTTCCAATATTAATACCTAATGTAGGTACCATACTCTTAGTACTTATAATAAGTTTATGCTCCACTCTGCGTGTACATTAGTTTGAACGATGGTAGATTATTGACAATCAATCATCAGGCATGATCAGTGACCCGGAAACAGTTTCAAGGAGCCATCGACTGACCAGCAGTTATATAGTCTCTGATTAGAGCATTTCCACAAAGTGGATGCTCTTATGTTTCCATGAGAAACGGCTCCGCCGGATCCGCCGCCGCCGCCGCGACTTTAAACGTGAATATCTCTGAAACCGTTACATATTTTCGGGTCAGACTTTGTGTGCTATCTCCTTAGGCCTGGGAAATTTGTCTGGTTGTGTTTTGATAGCCGCTGCTCACCACTAGGTGGCGTTGTAGTCAGAGCATAGGTGAACCTTTCTGTGACGATTTCGTCTGAACGGCTTGTCCGATTTCTTTGAAATTTTATTACAATGGTCTTGAAGGATAGGCAATGTGCTGAAAAGGTTTTGGTGTAGCTGGCATAACTTTTAAGGCAAATTTTTTGCGTCTCAAAAAAAAGTTTTTCGTGAAATGAAAATTTAACAATTCGCTTGGAGAAATGTTTAAAAACTGTTCTATTCTAGGCTGCCAAGCATAAATGTAGGATTGCTGACATGATAATTTCCTTTCGGTGGGAACCAAATTGCCATTCAAATGAAAAATCTCAATTCTCTGACTTAACATCAAAACCTTCTTAACCATTATCATGATTACTTTTTTCTTCATTGAATTTTTATGTGCCTTCTCCCTAGGGCTTTTGATTTCACCTGCTTGTTTTTCGTGGTATTTGGTCATCACTAGGTGGCGCTATAGACTTGAATTCAGGTAAACCTGTGTAACATGATATCTTCTAAACAACTTGTTTGGTTCCCATGAAATTTGGGTATAGTGATCTTGCAAGACAGGCAAAGGACTGACAAGATTCTGGTGGTGTTGGCGAAAACATGGAGGCACGTTTTTGCATCTCAAAATAAGATTTTTTTCACAAAAATAAAAATTTACTTTTTTGAATCAGGAAAAAGTAATTCTAATTCGTCTAACATGAATATAGCATTCCCAATGTTATAATTCATATCCCTTGTAAGCCAAATGGTCATTTTTGTTTAATACGTGTAATTCTCAGGACTTAGTCCAATATCTACATTCCCAGGCCAGATCTGGGGATTTTGCTTCATCATGTAGCTTTGTGATATTTCTTCATCATTGGGTAGCACTACAGACAGTAGACTTATACAGCACAATTTATTGGCTCTTCATGAAGTTTATTATTGTGTTCTTGTTAGGCAGACAAAGGATTTCAAAGAATTGACCTCCCATATGGATTTCGTGACCCATCAACATAATGCTTTATTTATATTTCATAATGCGTTCTTTTTTACAATTCATAATTTAATTAACATTATAGTTTAAAAATGGATTGAAAGGACATTGGTGCTGCTAGCACTAGCATATATGTGGCAGTGGGGGGTTTTACAGCTAAATATAAATAAGTCTAGGTTAAATCAGACCCTGCTTACACACAAAAATGCTAAATGCGGTCAGAGAAAATAATCTGCCATCAGTATGGTGTGATACTGTATGAAGAATTGCAAGGATTTAAGACAGCTTGAAATCATGACATTTTGTTAAAATTGACATACTGTAACTAACATTGATCTTCTCCTTTAAATTGCAGGCCTACACTATCAGCTGGGCCTACAAAGTGTATGCCTGTGTGTTGTGGGTTCAAGTGATTAATCTGAAGTAGTTGACTTATTGCATAATGCACTTAACATAAGGGGACTAGTGCTTGTGTCAACAGAGTAAACAGAATCAGTGCTTCTTCTCTCTCCAATACTGATAATAATAATCTGATCCTGTTTGAACAGTGGTATGGTTATCCCAATAACACTTGTTTAGTCCTGGTGGCTTTGAAGCTCTTGTCTTCCAGATGTCTGGAGAAGCATTCCGGTCAATTTTCAGTGAGTAAAATCACAAATTATCACTTCGTTAATGCTCATTTGTTGTTTGTTCATGAGAAGATCCCCGGAATTTGCTTGAAACTTGAGAGATGAAATGGCACATACATGTACCATTGCATTTTGACAGCATAATTATACAACTGTTAACTATTTTTTAGACTGAAAAATTGGAATGAGTTTTGAAGTGGAACTTCTACATTCCTGCTGTATGGCACATCTCACTTGGGAAATTTTTATATATAATTTAAGTAAAATGGTTCTGGTAGATAATATGGAATGATGCCTCAAATGGAACTGAATTGTCCAGGTCATCTGTGTCTCTATCTGTCTGTCTGTTCATCTTTCTGGTCATATCACATATGCAGATAGTGATGGATCAGAAGCCTTATGAAAATGACTTCACCTGTTTTATTAAGGTTAAATGTAACATTAGCAGTAATTTTTAAAGAAGTTAAGACAGGCTCTTCAAATTCATAATACATGTGCAATTGGGGACTGACTAGAAGCCTATCCCAGTTGACAACCTATTTTTTCAAGGTTATATACTTTATATAATGATATAACATGAACTATAGCTTGGCTTTCTAAATTAATACCACATATGCAACTGATGATGGACCCGGAGTGCATGAATATGTCCGACTTCAAAAACTGTATGTTAAGTCACATACTTTTAACTGTCAACAAACACTTAAAATCTAACATTCTTATCATCAGCATCGTGGTTGTTCGCGTGTGTTGCAACAGCCTCATGCTTCGACGGTAAATTGAACCATGACAAATCGGCTGAACTGGTGAAACACCCACATACCACGTCACTGTCAGAATATGGGTACCATGACACAGTGATAGATCACACAGCCAGTGAAGGTTCCCGATTTATGTTGAACGTCGTTGTTGCCTAACTACTATTAGCAGCATTGCTTCAATGCATTTTGCTGAGAAGAACAGGACTTTCATAATGTGATCTTTAGCACTGTAATATCACTTGTCTTTATTGCACCATGTAAGCGACCTGTCTGTGTCTTGTGCAATGTCCTCAGTGTTTTATAGGGTGGATGGAGGGTGTCTGGTTCTATGCTGCTTCAAAGATTTCTTCTTTGAAGTAGCAGGAACACAACTGAGCAATTTTTATTTGCCGGCATTGTTTCAGATAAAATACAACAGCTTATTTCATACAATCAGGAATGAAAAAAAAAGGTTGAAATCTTAAAATAAAAGGAGCAATTTGAAATTTTCATTTTATTCTGATATTCAATTTTTCAATGTTGGCGGGTCCGTGAAACACAAAATTAAGTTTTGTACTGCCTCACACTGGGTTTCGCCCATTAGTTAAGAAATTCCTTCTCAGAGGCGCTACTACCAGGGATGATTCCCGATTGCTCATCCTCCATGGGTATATGCCCCACCCTCTGTCCCATTCTTAAAAAAATTGCCACACCTAATAGAGAGTGTGCCCATTTTAGGGAGATCGAAACCCTGTGAGTACCAATTTATGTGTTACACATGTATTCGGGGAAATGCTGTTCTCCCGTGTTTCACACGAGCTTTCATTGGAACATAAAATCACAGTTCTTGGTGGTTGACGATTATTCCACGATTGGGTAGTTTTCAATGAGGTCTTCGCCACGGGACGACACTATTAGTTCCGTTTAACAGCGTGACCGTTATATAACATTCCTTCTCGATGGTCGTAAAATGGTGAATAGATTATCAGGCCCTCTGTAAGAGGTGTATTCCGAGCTTTTCTCTGTAAGGTGTGCTAACTCAGCACTTGCTCGCTGATGTTCACTTGATAAAAAGCTGCTATTTTGAGCTTAGCGTTTTGTGCTTTCAATGTTTATCCATTGGTAATATTGGCCATTTCTGGAACTGGCGCTGAGTATTCATTGTGAAATTGTGTGAACTGATCAGCTTTGGAATCAGCTCTATGAGTATATTCAAAACCATTACGAAGAGTATATTTTACTTCGGTTAGTTAGTGGGGCGGAGAAATGAGCAGATTTGTCACACTGATTGCGCATATTGGGAATAGTTCGACTGATCAGGGTGCACTCCTGGGATTCTTACATTCGACAAGAAATAGACCGTGGGTCCGCTTTTCGGCCACCAATTGTCGTAAAATGTTCAACCCAAATCACTTATATGTACATATTTTCTGAAAGAGCATGATTGAACTATTATTTTAAGACACAACATTGATATATTATAGAAAACTGAATCTCGATCAGTCTCCTCCAAGCTTGCTTCATTTTCCTGGAAATTACAAGCCTCTGGTCCGTCATTCATAATTCAGCCGTCGCCCATTAAAGAATGTCCGCGTCCATAATTCAAAGACCTATTCCATATTCCACATAACAATATTAGCACTAAATTCGAAAAGACAATCATAAAGATAGGCTAGTTTCCTTCAAGAGAGAAGCGGTCAACAGTTTTCAATGATGCCGGCAAGACATGTTCCAAAAATATCAAATCCGTATCGCTGATCAGTATTCTTAATCCATAATATTCGTTGTAAAGTCGCCATCTGGAGAATGATGTATCTCAGTCATGCTTTGATTGTGACTTTTCATATGAGCACCATGAGGATTTTGAAGTACATTGATTCACACAGACCCTAGCCCCTTAATAAGTCGAAACATTGTCAAATTTGGCTGAAGTTCCAGAAAAATCTGAAACAGCGAATTCAATTAAATTTCATTCCCGTGTTCCCAGGTCCGGTACCAAGTTCAAAAGACGAAAAGACCTAACCGCTTTTTGTCAGATTTTCTCTCCGTAGATGAATCATGATTTGTAGGCACAGCCAAGGCGCATAACTGAGGCAGGACACAATTTACTCCATGACTCCGATCACTGTGTATAGATGAACTCAGCCATCGATCAGTATATGCTCGTTTGCAACGTTGACAATGCTGAACAAGATGGTATTATAGATATAAGCTATTAGAAAAGCAAGAAGAATTATGATGTAGCAGAACACAGACCGTCTATGCTGTTATAGAATTAGAAACCGTGGAGAGCCACTTGGCGCTTTAATCATGAATTCGGGACCGTCAAGCGGAAATCTACAAAGAAGACGGATTGTAAAGGTTAGGCCGATCCCGCTGTCTGAAGTGGAGGTATAAAAGGTCGTTTTTGCTCAATAACTTTTGATTCCTTCTTAACCAATGCTTCAAAACTTCAGGCGCATTAATTTTTCTATTGTTTCATGTCCTAAAATTAACTTGCCATTTGAAGAACCAGTCAATGTTATTTAAACAGCGCGACAGAAGTTTGGCCTATTATTATGCAAATTAGATAGATGACAACTTATTTTTTCACGACTATTTGATGCGGATACATGTATATATGTCTGTATGATCCTCAAGAGGATATTCCTGAATTCATTATGTGAACTGATTTATTGAGCAAAAACGGCCTTTTTTTACATCTATTTTAGAGAGCGGGATTGCCCTAACTGGTTATACACTCGGTATATCGGGATTATCTCGCCTGGGTGCAGAACTCTATCTCACGCCCCTCCTTGAGGTTGAAGTTGTCCAACGTCAATCCAAACAAGATGACAAACGATGGTATGTGGGTGAACCTAGAAATTCTCCATCTCGAAAAAGATTTTTTTGACAAGTTCTACTTGATCTTGCAACCATATTTGGCAGAACAAATACCGGATGCAGATTTGACATGAAGTTTCAGAATTCAGACCCTCTTTATTTTGTGATTTAGACAAACCATCTGAGATATATTTGCTGGGACAGAGGACATCACATGATATATTCAGCAATCACATGACCTGGTAATATTCCAATATGGCGTTCATGGCATTGGAGGGACAACCTGTAATCATCTGGGTCATCTATACGCGATAAGACAGACCCTGGGAACGTGCATATCCATTTTCAGCCTACTTTCGGCAACGATAAGGATAATCCCCAGAAATCAACACCACGCGATGACGTCAGCCAATCAGCTAAACCCCACCGCCGTAACCCGCCATTTTCGAGTCATGTGAGTTCCTACTTTTTTCAAAATTACAGATCTACAACACCAACTTCACGAAGGTATCTACACCACCTCTCGGATGATACAGACGTTATTCATATCTGTATCTTTCGTAAGCCCAGACAATATATGTTTCATAAGTGATATGAAAATTCTGTAATTTATCAGATTTCTCGAGTCTGTTCTTGCGATGGCCAATTAGGGCCATTGTCGTTTTCTTTCGATTTCCTATGTTTTTCTTCTATTTCCGAAGAAACCAACTTAATGTACTAAGTCTTCTTTGTATTTTCCAAGAGATCAACTGAATTTCCAGCGAATTCATAGCAATATTCTGCGAATTTTCCGTGTTCGAGGACCTAAAAACAGAGACAAAGTCGATAAAAAACGTACGAAATTCTTACAAAACACCAAATATAATTTCCTCCACGGATATAATATTTCCTCCGCGGATATAACGTTTCCTCCGCGGATATAATCATTTCCTATGCGGATATAATATTTCTCCCGCGGATATAATATTTCCTCCGCGGATTTAATATTTCTTCCGTGGATATAATAATCCAGGTGACTAAAGTTGTAGGAAGACTGCAAATTCGTTAGTATTTTTGAGGCTGAGGAGTGAGGCTGATGCGGAGGTGACGTCACGATGACATTTGGATGAAGGTATTTAATAAGAGAGTATGATGTATCTTCTGCTTATTGTCTTTACAGGTATAACAGCTATTTTAGGAGAGAGTTGGTATCGCATCAACGTTAAGTTAGCGTCCAGTGACAAAGGGTTAACAGCTTATAGAATGCCCATACATGTAGTGAAGATTGTGAAGAGTGTATGATGTATTTTCTGCTTATTGTCCTTATGGGTATAACAGCTATTTTAGAGAATTGGTATCGCATCATTTCCTCCGCGGATATAATATTTTTTCCACGGATATAATCCTATCCTCCGCGGACATAATCATTTCCTCTGCGGATGTAATATTTCCACCGGAGATATAATATTTCCTCCGCGGATATAATATTTCCTCCGGAGATATAATATTTCCTCCGCGGAAATAATATTTTCTCCGGTGATATAATCATTTCCTCCGCGGATATAATCATTGTCTCCGCCGATATAATCATTTCCTCCTCGGAAATAATATTTCCTCCGCGGATATAATCATTTCCTCCGCGGATATAATTATTTCCTCCGCGCATATAATTATTTCCTCCGCGGATTTGATATTTCCTCTTCGGATATATTATTTCCTCCGCGGATATAATCATTTCCTCCGCGGATATAATCATTTCCTCCGCGGATATAATCATTTCCTCCGCGGATATAATTATTTCCTCCGCGCATATAATTATTTCCTCCGCTGATTTGATATTTCCTCCTCGGATATATTATTTCCTTCGCGGATATAATATTCCCTCCGATGATATAATCATTTCCTCCGCGGATATAATCATTGCCTCCTCGGAAATAATCATTTCCTCCGCGGATATAATATTTCCTCCGCGCATATAATCATTTCCACCGCGGATATAATATTTCCTCCGCGGATATACTCATTTCCTCCGTTCGATCCCAGGCCGGGTCATACCTAAGACTTGAAAATGGAACTTGTTGCTCCCTCGCTTACGCTCAGCATTAAGAGGATAGAACAAGGACTGGTTCGCTCGGTGTCAGTATAATGTGACTGAGTGGGGTGTCTGCCTACGGCATGATATTTCAGTGGGACAGCACTATAAAATGGCAGCATTAGATCTGCTCTGTTACAAGTAGGTACCCCTGCCCCTCCCCCTCCCCTCCCTTCCCTTTCCCGTCGTGATATAGCTGAAAAAATGTTGAAAGCGACGTTAAACCCTATTCACTCACTCACTCACTCATTTCCTCCGCGGAGGAAATCCATGTGACTTGAGTTGAAGGAAGACTGCAAATTCATTAGCATTTTTGAGGCTGAGGAGTGAGGCTGATGCGGAGGTGACGTCACGATGACATTTAGGTGACGGTATTTAATAAGAGTGTATGATGTATTTTCGGCTTATTGTCCTTATGGGTATAACAGCTATTTCAGAGAGAATTGGTATCGCATCATTTCCTCCGAGGATATAATATTTTCTCCGCGGATATAATCCTATCCTCCTCGGATATAATTATTTCCTCTGCGGATGTAATATTTCCACCGGTGATATAATCGTTTCCTCCGCGGATATAATATTTCCTCCGCGGATATAATATTTCCTCTGCGAACATAATAATTGCCTCCGCGGATATAATATTTAATCCGCGGATTTAATATTTCTTCTGCGGATATAATTCCTTCGCGGATATAATATTTCCTCCACGGATAAAATTATTTCCTCCGCGGATTTAATATTTCTTCTGCGGATGTAATATTTCCTTCGCGGATTTAATATTTCTTCCGTGGATATAATATTTCCTCTGCGGATATAATAATCCAGGTGACTTAAGTTGTAGGAAGACTGCAAATTCATTGCAAATTTCCTCCGCAGATATAATCATTTCCTTCGCGGATATAATATTTCCCCCGCGGATATAATCATTTCCTCCGCGGATATAATATTTCTTCCGCGGATATAATACTTCTTCCGCGGATATAATCATTTCCTCAGCGAATATAATATTTCCTCCGCGGATTTAATATTTCTTCTGCGGATATAATATTTCCTTCGCAGATATAATATTTCCTCCTCGGAAATAATATTTACTCCTCTGAAATATTATTTCTTACGCGGATTTAATATTTCTTCTGCGGATATAATATTTCCTTCGCGGATATAATATTTCTTCCAAGGATATAATCATTTCCTCCGCGGATATAATCATTTCCTACAAGGATATAATCATTTCCTCCACGAATATAATATTCACTCCGTGGATATATTTCCTCCGCGAATATAATCATTTCCTCCGCGAATATAATATTCCCTCCGCGGATATAATATTTCCTCTGCGGAAATAATATTTCCTCTGCGGATATACTCATTTCCTCCGCGGATACAATATTTCCTCTGCGGATTTTTCTCCGCGGATATAATATTTCCTTCGCGGATATAATCATTTCCTCCGCAGATATAGTATTTCCTCCGCGGATTTAATATTTCTTCTGCGGATATAATATTTCCTTCGCGGATATAATATTTCCTTCGCGGATATAATATTTCCTCCTCAGAAATAATATTTCCTTCGCGGATATAATCATTTCCTCCAAGGATATAATCATTTACTCCGCGGATATAATATTTCCTCCGCGGATATAATCATTTCCTCCGCGAATATAATATTCCCTCCGTGGATAAATTTCCCCCGCGGATATAATATTTCTTCCGCGGCTATAAAACTTCTTCCGCGGATATAATCATTTCCTCCGCGGATATAATATTTCCTCCACGGATATAATCATTTCCTTCGCGGATATAATCATTTCCTCCGCGGATACAATATTTCCTCCGCAGATATAATCAATTCTTCCGCGGATATAATCATTTCCACCGAGGATATAATATTTTCTCCGCGGATATAATATTTCCTCTGTGGATATAATCAGTTCCTTCGCGGATACAATATTCCTCTGCAGATATAATATTTCCTCCGCGGATATAATATTTCCTCCGCGAATATAATATTTCCTCTGCGGATATAATCATTTCCTCCGCGGATATATATTTCCTCTGCGGAAATAATATTTCCTCTGAGGATATATTCATTTCCTCCGCGGATACAATATTTCCTCTGCGGATACAATATTTCCTCTGCGGATATAATATTTCGTCCGTGGATATAATATTTCCTCCGCGGATATAATCATTTCCTCCGCGGACATAAATAATTTCCTCCGCGGATATAACTAATTTCCTCCGCGGAGGAAATCCAGGTGACTTGCGTAGTAGAAAGACGGCAAACTCATCAGCATTTTTGAGGCTGAGGTGTGAGGCTGATGCGGAGGTGACGTCACGATGACATTTGGATGACGGTATTTAATAAGAGAGTATGATGTATCTTCTGCTTATTGTCTTTACAGGTATAACAGCTATTTTAGGAGAGAGTTGGTATCGCATCAACGTTAAGTTAGCGTCCAGTGACAAAGGGTTAACAGCTTATAGAATGCCCATACATGTAGTGAAGATTGTCAAAACTGTGTAACACATAACCTATAGACGGACCACCTCAATAAACCAAAGGGAGACAGTATTCTTGGGGACAGCGCTGACAGCTATTCATAGCGAGCCTCTATTCACATGGTAGAAAAGCCGAACAGAGCTCAGGTTGGGAGCGATACATGACCCAGGAATTGTATTGTGTCGATTACATAAAAACATGTAACCTGCCAAAACATCCACATCTATTCCTGGTCAATCTTCAAAATGTCTCCGTCTCCAGCTCGATCGCTCGTTGTTGGCCTTTCATACCACATGCTCCTTATACACAATACGTGTAACATACCACATGCTCCTTATACACAATACGTGTAATATATTGGCACAATTAGCTGTCGTTGTACAGTGAAACATTGTTATAGTGATTCCTTCCCAAATGAACAAGCCTGTTCATTGATACCGATTTTTTTTCTGTAGATAAGTGTTTAATCAAATCTGTTTTTTTTACACGCAGCGTACAGCATCCTCGCAAAAACCTAGGGTATGCATTCAAGAAGGGCGTTAACAAGCTGTGATTTGGGGGGGCTGAGTAGGGGAGAGTGTGAAAGAAGCGTATGATTTTTTGGGGAAATTGATGGGAAATTGGCGCTCACTGGGAGGATTTGATCTGTGAAAGATTGTAACAATTGAACTTTTTATTTATTTGTGTCAAAATGTCTTATAATAGTGATCATGTGATATACAAGCTGGAATGGTCAGTCAATAGCTCGCACTATAATTCAAGTTCATCCTTTGACAATACTATCTTTCTCCGATAGCGGAGTTCTGGTTTGTTAATCTGGTTACTTAAAACAGGAAATATTAATATTTTGTATTATTATATTAATATAAGTCGACGATAACTGAACTATTTTCGATCTGAAGTTGCCAAACTTATCAAAAATGTAAGCTTAGTGGCCCTTTTGTGGAAAAGTATAAGAAAAATTCATCCATATTTATCATATTTACACCAGAAGTTTACAGAGAAAACGGTCTGAAAAATTCTGCTTCCGACGTGTTAATATTTTTTGTCCAGATAGGCGATATTTTATTCCATTGGACACGGTTTGAGCCCGACATCATCAATCTGTAGCTTTATTCACTGATCGGTTGCAATCTTATTCTATGCCTACTGGTTCCCACTGGCAACATTTGAAAAAGATATGTGATAAGATAAACTTCTTCTTCTCCGCTGTGCTTGCCTTTTTTTTTAGCCCACAATCACCAGATGGTGGGTTGTTCAAATCACTTTTCGTCCGTTGTCCGTCGTCTGTCGTCCGTCCGTCGTCAATCCGTCCGTAAACAATTCTTGCTATCGCGATTTCTCAGGAACTATTGCGTGGATCTTTCTCAAATTTGGTACACAGGTTCCCCTTGGGGTCTAGTTGTGCAAGATACCTTCTTTGGTCCGATTCGAAAATCCAGTATGACCACAAGGCGGCCATCTTGGATTTCCCCATGAAACTTTGTTATCGCGATTTCTCAGGAACTACTTCATGGATCTTTCTCAAATTTGGTACACATGATCCCCTTGGCGTCTAATGGGGCAAGATACCTTTTCTGGTCCAATTCGAAAATCCAATGTGGCCACCAGGCAGCCATCTTGGATTTCCCGATGAAACTTTGTTATCGTGAATTCTCAGGACGTACTGCATGGATCTTTCTCAAATTTGGTACACCGGTTCCCCTTGGGGTCTAGTTGTGCAAGATACCTTTTCCGGTCCGACATCAAGTACAGTTTCTAGAAATCTTGAAACTTCTGAAACTTAGAAAGATAATATCTTGGTGTTTTCCAGTGCCCCATTTTCGAACTTTTTCCGCTCAAATTCGAAATTCTGCAAACAAAATTACAAATCAATCATCTGTTCTTAGTAACAATGGACAAAAAGATCCTCTTGTCATTAGCTTACAATTATCGGACGATGGTGGTCGCCAAGATCCTTCAGGATCTCTCGTTTGTTTATTTGTGTGTTTGTTTGTTTTTCTTTCTCATCCCCCCCCCCCCACACTCACCACTGTCTACGTCCTTGTTCCAGCAAAATGCCAATGCAAATTTCAGACAATCAGCAAAGCTGTGTATGAGATCACTTGATTTATACGACCATGGCATTTTTAGCCCACCATCTCGCTTTTTGTCCGTGGTCCGTCGTCCGTCAGTCGTCTGTCAGTCGTCCGAACGTAAACAATTCTTGTTATCCTTGATTTCTCAGAAACTTCTCCATGGATCTTTCTCAGATTTGGTACACAGGTCCCCCTTGGGGTATAGATGTGCAAGATACCTTTCCTGGTTCGATTCGAAAATCCAATATGGCCACAAGGCGGCCAACTTGGATATTCCCATTTATCGCGATTTCTCAGGAACTACTGTATGGATCTTTCTCAAATTTGGTACACATGTTCCCCACGGGGTCTAAGTGTGCAAGATACCTTCTCTGGTCCGATTCGAAAATCCAATATGGCCACCAGACAGCCATCTTTGATTTTCCCATGAAACTTTGTTACCGCGATTTCTCAGGAACTACTGCGTGGATCTTTCTCTAATTTATTGCATAGGTTGCCCTTGGGGTGTAGTTGTGCAAGATACCTTTTCTGATCCGATTCGAAAATCCAATATGGCCACCTTAGATTTCTCCCATGAAACTTTATCGCGTTATCTCAGGAACTACTGCATGGATCTTTCTCAAAATTGATACACAGGTTTCCCTTGGGGTCTAGTTGTGCAAGATACCTTTTTCGGTCTGTTTCGAAAATCCAAAAATCCAATCTGGCCGCACCTTGAATTTCCCCATGAAGCTTTGTTATCGTGAAATCTCGGGAAATTACCGCATGGATCTTTCTCAAATTTGCCACACAGGTTCCCCTTGTGGTCCAGTTGTGCAAGATACATTTTTTGGTCCTATTCGAAATCCAATATGGCCGCCAGGCGGCTATTTTGAATTTCCTCATGAAATTTTGTTTTCGTGAATTCTCAGGAACTACTGCATGGATCTTTGTCAAATTTGGTACACAGGTTCCCCTTATGGTCTAGTTGTGCAAGATACCTTTTTTTGTCCGATTCCAAAATCCAATATGGCCGCCAGGCGACCATCTTGAATTTTTCTTGAAACATTGTTATCATAAATTCTCAGGAACTGCTTCATGGATCTTTCTGAAATTTGGTACACAGGTGCCACATGAGGCCTAGTTATGCAAGATACCTTTTTGGGCCGATTCGAAAATCTAAGTTATGCTTCAAATTAATAAGGTATTCTCGAGTTGTGACGTCGCATCACAAGAGTCGGCAGATCAAACGATGGGGCATATTCTATATATTGAGTACAGAGAATATTCATACCTCCACCTTCTATATCAAGGAGTTCAAATGATTCCGAATTGAAATGTATTTCTTCAAATTTTAAATCAGTTTACTTTAGTCCATGCCGTTGCAAGTAAACTGCCCCACCGAAAAATACAAAACGAAGACGAAGGATCCTCCGGACATTCACTTTCAGACTAACTTTGCTCATTTCACTTGTATTCTAACAACCGACATCAAATACAGTTTCTAGAAATCTTGAAACTCCTGAAACTTATAAAGATAATATCTTGGTGTTTTCCAGTGTCCTTGTTTCGATCTTTTTTACTCAATTTCGACATTCTGCAAACAAAATTACAAATCATTCGTCTGTTTTTAGTAACAATGGACAAAAAGATCGATCCTTTTGTTATTAGCTTACAATTATCGGGCAATGGTGGGCGCCAAGATCCTTCAGGATCTCTTGTATCATGTGACAACAGATTCGTATACACCGAGAGTGAGCGGAATGAGATCTACCGTCCAAGATGGTCAAGCTTTCGCCTTTGAGTCTACCGTCCAAGATGGTCAAGGTTTCACCTTTGGCTCAAAAAGAAATCATGACGTGTTGTGACGATGAATGTACATTGACGAACATACGAAGCAAGTGCTACACGAATTGATGTGATACGGAAGTACATATTATATGATCTGTTGATGGTGTGACGAATTTTGGTATCCCCTAAACGTTAAATCAGGACTAAACACAAGCCCGAACCGAAGCGCAAGTCTGGAATGAAGAGTGCACGCCAACACGGAAATGTGACGAAATTCGGGGTCTACATGATGCCACAACGCTCAGCATAAATACGAGTATACGACGTATACATGACTTCAATCAACTTACCGTCCAGTATTTGTGTCCATTCTTGGTCTGTGATATCAACGGAGATTACTGCATAATGTTCCCGTTGACAAAGAAACTGTGCAAACAATATACGGCGATATGATCAGCGGTAACGAAAGTGAAACTTGAAGTCGGGAATTCCCCAAAGTCTGCTTGGCGATAACGGTTGGAGTTATCGTTCCTAAACTGTACAATGGTATGAGCAACCACCTCGCTGGGGGTCTAATAACAATGGAGCCTGCGAAATGGAGCATGCGCTGTGGGGAGGTTGTGGTGTGAGTTGTCTTTGACTGCAAAGTGTAGATGGCGCTGCGGGAAAGTGTAAGATTTCATACGGGCAACTAGACGTTACATGTACGTGGTCTGATGTATATAAAAGGCGGAGATCAGGCATGGAAATCACTTTTGATCTGAACTGCAACCAGGTAACTATACTCTTCTATTGAGCATATAGACTGAACAGTGTATTGCATGCACATACGTGTAATCGGTGGACGGTGCCTGTACGAAGAAGAGGGAACATAGGAAGTCCAGTGACTGTAGTATTAGTGAAGGGTATTGAGAAGTAGTGTTGTCGGCGAATGCTGGGCTGCATTCGGGCGACCGGTAATATTCCAAGGGATATGGAATTGGGCTGCTGATACATGGAAGCATTATACCGCACTTGCGATACCTAGGATCCAACTGTATCTGCCTGATTGGAGCTCAAAGGAAGAAGTCACTCTCACAAGCCAGCCTATGTGTTGGGGACCCTGAAGTGTTCACGGTGGAGAGGCATAACGCTGTCTGGGAGCGTTCTCACCGCGAAACGGGTGACAGAAAACTGGTACCAACCTGTGAGGGGAAGCAGGGCAATTCGATGTGATCTGAGACGTTGAAGGAACATTCTCAAAGAGAGCCGTGTCTACCCGCGGGAGACCAAAGCGACTCTCATGTAAACTGGTGACATTTTTGAATCTCCAATCTCAAAGCGAGGCAGCATGACATCACTCGCTCGACCGGGACTATTCTCCCGCCGGTAGACACGCAAAATGGTGCATCTTCAGAAAATTTATGACCTAACCCAAAGATCACAAGATCATTATTGTTTAGCATCATCAGATAAACAAGAATAGTACGATCAGACAACATGCAGGCGAAAATACGGTATAATTGACGTAATTCGTTGTTTTCCGCGTTTCAACGGTTGATCTTCAATGCAGAATCTAGGTCAACTAAATTTATATCTGCTGCTTCAAACGAGTAGGCCATAAATAAAGTTCAACGTTCAGTTTTATTTTTTTAACAACAAAACTTGCATAATGATAGCAACAAAAGTACATGTCATAGGGCGTGTGAACAGTACTATGTAGTGAATGAAGAACAGAAATGCTGCAACTGCCTTGCCCTGATCAAGTACATGTCACACTAAGAACCCGGGATAAATTTTCCGAAGATGTACCGTCTTGCGGTAGACACGGCTCTCTTTGAGAATGGATCGGAACTGTACGGACTACTTCCTGTATTAGATAACTCGCTTTCACGGCCAAGTATACATACCGACAATAATTTGTTCGCGATTGATATGCTCCGAAACGGAAAGAGTCATTTTCCAATTATATAGCCCACGTTATGTTTAGCAATTCGCTTCTAACTCGGCGGAGTCAGCAGGTCAATGACAAGCCGGATACAATCATACGCCGCCTACTCACCCCCCAAATTTTGGGGGGATGGCTCCCATTTACACGTGAGACTCTTTCTCGCAGTAGGGAGTCTCGCGAGACGAGAATGGTTGAAGGAAGTCTATCGAAGGAAGTCTGTTTTATCGGTCGTCGTGAGTACCTCAGTCTGGGCCGTTTACGGTGCCTATGAGCGCGCCACCGAAGCAGCATCTCAAAACTGTTACAGACAGATTCGCTGCCAGAGACGTAATATTAGACCACATCATCTAGCCGGATACATCCTGAGGAGGGGATCCTCGCAAGCCAGACTACGCCTGGATAGAAGTCAGCCAAGATCATGGTTATTAGACGAACCTAGGATGAGATAATAACCACACGGAAGAAGTGGCATCGCCGATACGTACAAACCAGGTGAAGGCAGACGTATCCACGGTGGGGAAACGAACCTAACTGTAGAGTGGACTTCTCGCAAGGAGAAGCAGACGTATCCACGGTGGGAAGACGAACCGACCTGTAGAAGGAAATACGTACCTACAAGGTAAACAAACGTATCCACGACGGGAAGATGAGTCTATCTCTAGGAAAATACGTACCTGCGAGGGGAAGACGGTCATATCCACGACGAGAAGCCACGACACTTTCAGGGGACTTTCTGGGTAAGATATACTCACCTTGGAGGGAAGGCGATACGGAAGCATCCTCGCAAGACAGGTTACAACTGCGGAAGAACGGACATATCCATGATGGGAAGACGAATCTCCCTGTAGAGGGGATTTCTCACAAGGTGAAGCAGACCTATCAACGGTGGGAAGACGGAGCAATCTCTGGGATCATACATACCTGTAAGGGGAAGACGGTCATATCCACGGTGGGAAACCACGACGTTTTCTGGGGAGGATATACCTACCGTACAGAGAAGAGAGCCGTTATATCCATAGCCTCGCTCCAACAGCCGGGAGAAGGAAGGACGTCGAGCCACTATCCTTGGCATCGCTCCAACGACATGCCATACCAAGAGAGGGGCCAGCAGCAAGGCCGCCCCTACGAAATGGCCAGCAACCAGGCCGCCCTTTACGCGGCGCGTGTATGATAACTGTACATATTTACATCTTTACGCACGATCATCCTGTACATTTAACTGAATATTATTGCACATTAATTGACTCTATATCAGCCTTGGTTGTCTCTACACTCTCCTACTTTCTCGATCCAGACAAGGTGACAGGCCGAAGTGAATCTCTAGTTGGCAAGGGCTAGTGCCGGCAGGGACCGCGGCCTGACAGCCTGTACGCTACCATTTTACGAGACTAAGCTCAGCTGCATCCCGTTCATTGACCGACCCGGCACACGTTGCAATGGTATTGCTGATTATTGCTGAAACAAATTCACAAATCGCTAACATTACGACTTAATAATATGGATTAAATATTCGCAATGTTCTACATCGATGTTACATTGTAAATATGGTTGTGTACTTTCCTGTAACACATAAGTAGTATACATAGAGTAAAACGGAAGGCTAGCGCGTCACTGCGCATGCGCGGAGTTAATTTTTGGGTTGCCATAGGGGGGGTTCGCATACGTGAGTTAATTTTTTTGAGATGTGAGTGGGTGGGTTTAAAATGGCGGACGTTGAAAGTCCGCCATTTTGAACCCACCCACTCACTTGGGTGCACTGATTGACCTGGGATGTGAGTGGGTGGGTTTAAAATGGTGGCTGAGGGTGTTGTGTGTGTAAAATAAGGGTCCGCCATTTTGAACCCACCCACTCACCGGGGTGATTGAGTGCTATGTGAGTGGGTGGGTTCAAAATGGTGGCCGTTTATTTTCTCTGGGACGTTGAAAGTCCGCCATTTTGAACCCACCCACTCACTCGGTTGCACTGATTTGACCTGGGAAGTGAGTGGGTGGGTTTAAAATGGTGGCTTTTGGTGTTGTGTGTGTAAAATAAGGGTCCGCCATTTTGAACCCACCCACTCACCGGGGTGATTGAGTGGGTGGGTTCAAAATGGTGGCCGTTTATTTTCTCTGGGACGTTGAAAGTCCGCCATTTTGAACCCACCCACTCACTCGGTTGCACTGATTTGACCTGGGAAGTGAGTGGGTGGGTTTAAAATGGTGGCTTTTGGTGTTGTGTGTGTAAAATAAGGGTCCGCCATTTTGAACCCACCCACTCACGGGGAAAACGTATAAAAGCAGTCGATTTTTAGGGAAAGGGTGTATTCAATTGCACTATTTTGTGGAGCACTCTGACTTACCTGACTTGACCAGCCAGCCTGCCTGTTTCACCTCTAGTCTGCTTCACCTCTAGCCAGCCAGCCAGTCAGCCAGCCAGTCATCCAGTCAGCTTGCCTGTGTTGTATGGTTTGTGAACCTTTTACTTTTGCTTAGTGTTCATTTTTTTCCTTTTTTTAATAGTCAAATAGCTCCAAAAACGTCTATTTCCATTCTTGCGCATGCGCAGAATGCTGATAGTTCAACCCACACCAGTCCATCAGATGGCCCTTCATCTCACCTTCACATTGATACCTCACTCGGCTCGATCGGGCCACTAGGGGCTCTCCTAGCTCCAAAAAGGCTATTTTGCAGATAAATGTCAACATCGGGTGTACGAAGATTTTTTTTTTTTTTTATTTTAGAGGTAGTGCGTCGAGTGAAGTATTAAATGGAAGCTGACGTGAAATGCTTCACATTGATACCTCACTCGACCCGATTGGACCACTAGGGGCTGCCCTAACTCCAAAAACGGCTATTTTGAAGATTGCGCATGCGCAGAATGCTTATAGTTCAACCTACACCAGTTCATCAGATGCTCCTTCACGTTACCTTCAATTTGATACCTCACTCGACCCGATTGGTCCATTAGGGACGCCTCTAACTCCAAAAAGGCTATTTTTCAAGATTCATATTTTTGATATCATCTTCGGGCATGCGCACAATTACCCTAATTCAAGCCCATACCCAGTCTATCAGATGCTCCTTCACGTCACCTTCAATTTAATACCTCACTCGACCCGATTGGTTCATTAGGGACGCCTCTAACCCCCAAAAAGGCTATTTTCATAGCCTTTGGACTTCGCGCATGCGCAGAAAAATCAAAATAGCCTTTATTGGAGTTAGGGCAGCCCCTAGTGGTGCAATCGGGTCGAGTGAGGTATCATTGTGAAGCATTTCACGTCAGCTTCCATTAGATACCTCACTCGACCCACTACCTCTAAAATAAAAAATCTTCATACACCGGATGTTGATATTTATTTTCAAAATAATCTTTTTTTGAGGTTAGAGACGCCCCTAATGGTCCAATCGGGTCGAGTGAAGTATCATTGTGAAGCATTTCACGTCAGCTTCAATATGATACCTGACTCGACCCTCTACCTGAAAATAAAATTTTGTTGACTTGACGTATGAAGATTTTTGTTTTCAAAAAAAAATTTTTGAAAAAAATTTTTTTTGGGGAAAAAGGATGATGGGCATTCTGGTGTTAGTTGGTGTGCTTAGGAAAGAAGTTTTCTCTTCCGGTAAGATGGGTTGGCCCTGAAAAGGGCCGTTGATAGCGTGATACGACACACTTTAGGCGCGGAATATTCGCTTCACGCCTCCTACATGTTTTCTGCATATCGGACATTTTATTTTCAAATGGGTCTCGCTGGCATCAATGCATCGACACATCGCACCTTGACACGTCAGGGTTACCCAGCAATCCTTGCATAGGCAAAGATGTCCACAAGGTAACACGGCATACCAACTTTCCTCCTCCGCACAGATACTGCATCGTGTTTTTTTCTCTTCGACACGGCGTTCTTTCTTGAGTATGGTAATTTGCGCTTCCATTCCATTTAGGGTTGTTTCCATCCCATCCAGCCCTCTCTGCATGACCATAATCTGTTCATTGAGTTGGATTATCTCGACTTGGTGGCGACAGGGTTGTGGTGTTTCTACCGCTGAAATTGTGGGAGTTTCGACAATGGTAGGAGGTTCGGCTGTAGGGTGTTCAGTCCTTATACTTTCAGTGTAGACAGGCGGTGTCATCGTGGTTGTTGTGGGAGGTCTATTAGAATTTAGCCAGGGCAGCTCGTCTTGTTCTCCACTTTCCGTCACATCACTGTCGTTTTCTTCCATTCTGTGTATGTCTTGGTCCTGTTGTTCACTCAGTCTTCGCAGCCGGCTACTTTCTTCTGTTCTTACTTCTTCCCGCAATTGTTGTGCGAGTGCTTCGGTACTGTTGATTAACGTGGATTCATCTTCAAGTACTCGTTGAAAACTGGAGATGATCATCAATTGACTTCCATCTTCTTCTTCTTCATGGGCAACGATTTCTCGGAGTTCTTCTGTCTGAGCAATTCTCGGGTCTCGAGTCGGATGATGTGTAAACAGAGGGGCACGTCGTCTTCGAAAACTCATGATGGTGTATTGGTGAATACATATCAAAATTATAGGCTTTTTATAGTCTAGTGGGGAGGTGAGTACAAAATGGCCGTGATGCACAGTCCTCCATTTTTAACCCACCCACTCACCGGCGTCAGTGCGTGCAAGATATAGGCTGACCCACTGTATAGTGATTGGGTGGGTTCAAAATGACGGCCAATCCACAGACGCCATTTTGAACCCACCCACTCACCCGTGTCAGGCAGTGCAAGAATCCCACTGTGCTGTGTATGTACCCCTTGTCCCAAAGCATTAAATTTCTTATGATTTTTTCGATAAAACCCATTAGTGCATAATATTGCTGAAATAATGCCAACAGAAAACTCAGAGTCAATTTAAATATTTATTTGTATTGAGCAAATTACAAGAATTTCGAAGAGAAAAGAGCCGAAATAATGTCTGTCTGTCCTGGAAATCAGCTGATCAGCAATAAATCGACATCTCCGTGACCTTCAAGGAGATTTTGACATTAGGTTTTACCCGCTTTTATCACAAATCATTATAAAGAAATTGTCACACCCGGTGAACTCCTGAAACCCACATCCTACCTGAGAGTTTGGTAAGATATTCCATTCATTCGTTACCGTTCCCGTGCAGTAGAATTTCATCCATCAGCTTTCACTGTTGTGGTGCCAAACACAAAAATTGACAAATTATACGGACTGCCACGATAAGCGTTCCGTACTGCACATGTCCGATAAAATCCCTCCAGTCGTTACAGAATGTTGATTCCACAAAACCTGTTCGGTGGCCTACATTATCGTTCAATCGCTGATCATAAAGGCTGCGTTCATTCTCACCAGAACTGTAGGCCCCTATACACTTCGAAATCTGTGAAAGAATATCAATTTTCACGTTTCCTGTCGGATATCACACAAATTGATGCGTCCGCTGGAACACAGCACACTCCCTCGATTTCAGTCTACGTGTGACATGCAGGCGATGCATGATGCAGATCACATTATTCATCTCAGCGGATACCGAAATGGAACAAAGTTCCGTTATACACTGCAACAGAGAATGTTCTCCCGCTCAGAAAACACAAAATGGCTACTGAACACCAAAATTTCCCCGGATAATAAAGTCGTTCAAACCACAGCGCCATCTATACGCTTTGGTGCAAGGGAGACAACTCGGACTAGACCAATTCGAAGATCATGTCCGCTATATTTAGCCTGAATGGGTATAGGGGTGATCGGGTTTTTTTATGGCTTTTACTATGAGCTATGAGGTTGATCATGTAGAATACGATGGAAAAAAATTTGAAAGTACCGCGTAGGCTTGTATATAGATCCATATAGACCCATATACACTCATATACTGGGATATTAGTATGTATCAATCCATACGGGGTGGGCATGTTGGAGCACTAGTGGCCCGATGGGGTAGAGTGAGGTCTTATTTTAAAGCTCTCGAGGAAATAAATAAATAAATAAATAAATAAATAAATAAATAATCAAAAAAATCGGCGAGTAGTAGACGAAGGGAAAATTGGAAAGTATTGACCATGCCCCAGAATACTTCATATGCATATCACGGCCTTAAGGCCTATGTAAGATGTAATCTACATCACAGTTTAGTAGTATAAAAAGCGCAATTCACCTTGTCCCTTCCAAAGAAATAAAATCGGCTCTATTTTACAGGAGTATATACGCAGGTGACGTGGGTTGTCACGTCACTTCCGGGTTTTCACTAAACACTACCTCCAAACATACAAGAGTTGCAATGTTCAACCGCCGGGGTGTTTTCCCGCCCCAGCGCCCCGCAGCGCGCGCGCGCGTCATCCCGCGTCATCCCGCGTCATCCCCGGCAGTGCGCGCGCGCGCGCGCGGACGCGGGTCAAAAGGTCAAAGGGTCACCTCCAGGTCAGACGGTCCAATGTCCAATGAGACAATGTTGCGGTATCGCTATAGTCAGAGCTTGAGCACAAAAAGGGGGATTCTAGATGAACCTGGGAAAGATGGGCAGTTCCATGTGGACCAATCAGCGGTCGAGAAAAAGAGCCAATCAGCGGTCGAGAAAAAGAACCAATCAGCGATCGAACAATCAGCCAATCGAATTGGGGTATTCACGGTGTGCTTTCGCTGACGTCCGCGCCTACATCTGGGTTCTTGTACACCCGGGTAATGTTTTTCTGGACATGGATGGGTTACCTTTGGCTCCATTCTAGGCCACTGATTGGCTAATAGAACTTATAGTCATAATCTATACGTGTTGGACGAGTCTCTTCACTCACCGTATACACGTACCTCAATGAAATGCCCGCTCCAAACCTAGACCAAAAAACACGTACTTGGTCTGTAGGCTGATTTCATTGGCTCTCTATTTTTACTATAGTGCTCTTGCATTCTAACCTTGATGGGTTACCTAGCACTGATAGTCATAATCGATACGTGTTGGACGAGTCTCTTCACTCACCGTATACACGTACCTCAATGAAATGCCCGCTCCAAACCTAGACCAAAAACACGTACTTGGTCTGTGGGCTGATTTCATTGGCTCTCTATTTTTTACTATAGTGCTCTTGCATTCTAAACTTGATGGGTTACATTTTGGTCCCATCCTACACCACTGATTTCAGTTTGACTGAATCTCCGCATTGGGCATTAATGCATCAGGAATAAAACACACAAGACAGGGTTTTTGGTGAGATCTCATTTTTTTATTCATTGAACAACAACAACGTGAGAACAACCACGTGAAAACTCAAGCCCAGAACAAGGGGCTTGTCATTAACTGAAGCCCAGAACAAGGGGCTTGTCATTAACTGAAGCCCAGAACAAGGGGCTTGTCATTAACTGAAGCCCAGAACAGCGGGCGTATGTACATTGAAATAATTCAAGCCCAGAACGGGGCTTGTACATTGAAATGATGGGCGGCCCAGTCATAGACGAGTACATCGCGGTCCTCGGCCTGGGGGTACTCGTCAAACATCTGTACGATGGTAGATAAGGGTCTTCCCCGGCATCGATGGTACAGGTAAAACAAGCAATATTGTCCGCACACGCCACTGGTCAGGCTTTGCAACGTTTGACTGTTCCAACACCACGTCTCTGTGCCTTGATCCATGAAGTCTGTTAAATCGGGATGGAGGGGTGGCAGGCCGTACGGGTCAAAGTATTCGCCCTGCTCTTCTGTCAAGTACACGGCCACCCAGTGTTCACCGGGTCGATCCATCGGGTCCGTGTTGAGAACGTAAGCAGCCGGATACATACGGTCTAATGGAAACACATCTCGGGCGAACACCCCTTGAAAGACCCTACGTGTCTCTGGGTCATTCTCCAGCACGGTGGTTATCTGGTCTGTATCCATGTTAGGTGGAGAAGTCACACAGGACGTTGCGCGCCTTGTCCACTTGAATGATGTCAAACTCGGCGTAGCAGATCACATTGACGGTGGTCGCCAGGGCTCGTGCAAAGTGGATTTCCAACCGTAAGTTGCCTTGCTTGGCCAGGGCCAGCTGATGATCGTTCTCTAAGGTGGGGGTCAGATCGAAACAGAACAACGTGTATCCGTTCGCGTAGTCCTCCCGACTGATCATATTCCCTTCGTCCTGGTTGATTTGACCGGTGGCTGTAAACAGGCTCTGATAGGCTCGAATGAAATTCCTCCGCCAAAAGTTCGGGGTTAAGGCCGTGGCTGGCACCTGTTGTCCATCCACATGCAGGGCCACAAAATTGATGCCGAAATGTTTAAAGTCAAACGGATTCTCTGGGTAGGCTCCGCTGAAACTGGTATTTTCCACACAGGCCAGGATCAATCGCTT